>RJWH01000058.1:37442-331021 GCA_004363575.1 Solenodon paradoxus | reverse complement strand
ACATTTTATGTCAAAGCACCAGGGATGAGATGGTTAAAAAAAATTAATAACAGCCCCCAGAAGACAAGAAACTAGGGAGGGCCCATTTCTTCCTCAGCAGAAGGTCAGGAACTGCCTGTGGGTGGTGGGAAGAAGTGAGAAGAAGATGATGTATTAGCTTCTTTCGAGGTAGTGGGATATCTGTGTCCTCTGCTTGGCTTCTCTGAGCAAGACTAGAGGCGCAGCCTCCTTCCTGAGGAGCCTCTGTACCCCCTCAGCCTCAGTACTTACTGCCTCCTTGTCTTCTGCTCTGTGATATCATCATCGAGCTACCTCCTCCCTTCAGAGTAGCCTGTTCTGGGACCTAGCCTGTTCTGGGACCTATCCAAAGATGGAAATTCTTTTATATTTTTCTCCTCCTTCAGAAGCCTCCTTCCAGAGACACATAAACGCCAGATTAATTATATCGCTCTAGGTAGAAGCCTGTGTTAGACTCCAGTCAGTCTCTTAAAGAAAGCTGGCAAAATACTGCAGTTATTTGGGCTTTCCACTCCCTGATGCAGTCAGACCTGCTTTTCCTCAGGGCAGGCCTGCTTTGCCAAGGAGACTGGCATCTCCCTTCTCTGGTCCCTTAGGTTGAACTTCTAATGGACACGCTTAGAATTTGAACAGGTCCTTTTATCAAAAGATTTTTAATCTCATGAGGAAAAAGACAGCTTGCTCAATTCCTATTTCCCTGCCGGGGAAGTTGAGAAAAAGAAAAGTGATATAACTTAAATCAAGTTCATCTAGAGAAAATAGTTTCAGCTGGGATCCCTGGGCAGTGCTTCCTTGTCCTGGAGGCAGTTCTGCCCCCCACCCCTCGCCTCACTCCCCTGACCAAACTCCCAGAGGTGCCCTTACCCTCACCCTTGAACCCTCGGCTCCTTTCTTGTCCCCCTCAACCTTTTCTTCATTAATACTTTTCAAAACAGTTTTTTCTCTCAGGCTGACTGACCTTCAGAAGTAGTGCAGCATTTATGAGGTCCTGCAAAACACATCAGACTTGGGGATTAGAAAATCGTGTTTCAAATCCCAGCTCTGCCCCTAGCTGCCTTAGGCAAGATTCTTAAGCCCTCAGTGACCTGACCTTCAGGACACAAAGTCCTTTCTATCAGTGAGGGTATCACATGAAGCTGGACTCACCTGCTTCTGGGTGAAGCCAAACACAAGTGCCTAGCACAGCCCCAGACTTGCCTCATCTTTGGGGCAACAGTGCTTGGAACATCCTAGAAGGGATCCCTGAGCCCACCAAGTCCTCTCTAGTCCCAGTTCCAAATATCTTAGTTTCCTCTCCTACCTGGTCTTTGAAGAGACATTGAATTTGAAAATTGTTTGGGAAATGAGAGGGGACCGCCGCGGCGCTCCCCAGCACAGCCCCTCAGGATGAGCCACCCCTGACTCCCGGTTGCCCTTGACCTGTGATTTCACTTCCAGGAGCAGCACAGGAAGAGCCATTTCTGGAGCTGCCAGGAATCAGGTGCCCCCGCCACCGGCACGTGTGTATTTTTAACTTCCTGGGTTTTGATGATGGGCCAAATGTTACATTCACAGCTAATTTCCTATTAATTAGGTGCTGCACTTCTTCAGCTAAATGAATAAGGAGCCAGACCAGGGCCCTGAAGTTCGAAAAATGCCCCGGCCTGCGGTGCAAATAGAAACCCGATGCAGGAGAGGCTGGGGCGAGATGGGAAATGGAGGGAGGGGGGACATACTCTTCTGATGGCCACCCCCAATGCAGTGAAAGTATGACTCGACTTTAGAAAGCCATGAGTAACTGCACTGCTGAGAATGTTGCTGCTGCTTGCTTCTCAAGGTAAGAAGAAACGGTAGAAAGAAATGGGAAGGTCTTGTCTAGGGGATGGGGGTGGATGGAGTCTCTGCTGGCCTCTAAGCAAGTGTGACTCTGGTGGTCTCTAACCTTTGGATCAACATCACCTGGTCTCACATGAATCTCTGCACTTCTTCCCCCAGGTCACCCTTCTGGGTACTGGAGTTTGAGAAACACTGATCAGGGTAACTGGGATTTGGGGGCCAGGAATATAAGGACCCCAAGGGTTCAAATTTAGAAACATTTCTAAAACTCTTACCTGTTTACCCAGTACTTTCCACATAGTCTTTCCTTTTAATCTTCACCACACAGTATGAGAGAGGCTGCTGTTATCCTGCACTTGAGATAAGGGACATTCAAAAACACGGTCGTTCAGCTAAGTCAACGGTCTGGGAAGCGGCAGAAGCAGGCTGGTTATTCCCAGGCACGAGGATCGGGGTCTCTTTGCTAAGATATCTTCTTCAGATCCCACCCAATCATCAGGCTGACTCTTGATTGACTTCTAAGTCTGTCATTCAGGCCAATCTGTAGGTCCAGTTCTAGCAATCAGGGGGATGAACAGAGAAGCCAGGGACAGGAGGGTAAACCACCAAGTCACCAGCATCCCCAGGACAGGATTCCAGAGAGTTAAGGACACAGTTACAACATCAGGCACGAATCAGACAGCTTTTCTGCAAATCTAGACTCTACTCCAATTTTTGTTTTGGAAGCGCTACACAAGGCAGTCTATTTCTCTGGGCCTCAGTTTCCCCACTCTACAATGATGATCACAGCAGTCAGCACCCCATGATGGTGTTGGGGGGATTGAGACAGCACACAGTCATTGTGTGTCCTGCAGAGTCTAAGCTCATCTGTTGAGTCAACATGGTGATTCAAACTCCACCAACTCTAGAGAGCTCATCCTGTTACCCCAAAGGAAACACCTGAATCATCAGTATGCACACTTTACTTTTGCCCTCAGGATGTCTCAGGTTACAAAGACTGATTCCTTGATAAATGTTCCATAGGGCATTTCCTCTTGCGCTGTGAATGTCTTTTCATAAATAATTAAACTAAACTGCTTACTGAAAGAAATGACCAAAACCCACAGTAGGAGAACAACAGGAATTTAAATATTTTGTGTCCAGTAATGTCCTCCTTCCCTACGGGGCCCAGGAGGAATCCAGACTCCATTACTGAAAAGCTTTCATTCAGCAGATGTAAAGAGAAAGATCTAAGGGTAGACACTGGACCCAGATTAGAACAGACAGACATGAAGATAACAAGGATAGACTTCCAGACTTGGGGAATTTCTCTCAAGGGTGTCCCTGGACATGATATAATGACAACAATGGTATCAAAACAAGTAGATGGTAGCAAAATGCAGGAGATAAAATGTGGGAGGAGGAGCACCTGGAGGCTTAGCCATTAAGTCTGTGACCTCCAGCTGGAGGAGCCTACAAGCCTGGGACTTGGGTTTGCATCCTGGGGCCAAGGTGGGGAGACAATCAAGGTGAGCAACTAAATGAAAATAATGAAATGTTTCCTCCTCTCTCCTCCCGCCTGCCAACCTGCTCACTTTCATTCCTGCAAGTACCTTTGCTTAAAAACAAAAGGGTGTTCCTGGTGGCTGGCAGTTTAGTCCACCAGTAGTCCACATGCATGCAAGGTCCAGGGTTCAAGACGCAGGGCCTCAAGAAACAACCAAGATGAACAACTAAATAAAATGCATTTTCCTCCCCTCTTTGCCTGCCTACCTGCTCGCCATCATTCCTGCTTGCACCTTTCCTTTGAAAAAAATTAAGTGGGAGGAAAAGAGTGCTTCATCCCCAATTATAGTACAGGACCCACCCAAAAATGGGTGTTTAGACATGTTCAAAAGCCCCTCGGGGATTCATTTGTCTCCTGAACCTAGCCTATTCATTGCCTTTTCTAGAATTCATGCAATGATCTGCTTCCCTAGCCTAAAGATTTTGCATAGGCATATTCTTGTGTATTCACGCCCTGGGGGAAAAGGATTTCCTGAAGCAGAAAGCTTGCCACTCACTGTTAGTCTCCCTTTCCCTCCCACAATCGCACAGTCAAACCTTGCTAACGGGCCTAAACTGGACTGCTCTAATGAAGTGAGCAATAAAAGACACTTAAGAATAAATGCAGACTTATTACATCCTAGCATAGAAATGACTGTGGAGGCCGGAGCAAGCAGTAGATCGTGACAAAAGTATGCATGTTTGTGCCAAGAAAGGAATCTGAGGAACTAGGTTGCTGGATTCGCAAACAGCTTGTTCACTTTTACTCTTAATTAACAAACTTCACTCTTTCCCCCAAATTCCCATCCCAATTCCGTGGCCAAACTCCCAGCCACCCTGAAACCAGATTAGTACAAATTCTACAGTCATGCTGTCCTATCATTTCAAAGACAACTCTGCTCAGACTTTTCAAACAATGTGGATAGGGGGTAAAGTATCAAGAGATCCTGGAAGGCTATCAGCATGGTTGATTTACTTCCCTCCTAAATGTGAACTTACATCATAGATTTCAGGAGGAGTAAAAGGACTAGGCTGAAAATGAGTTGGCAGAGTTGATTTCTGAATGGTCTGTCCCATAACAGTCAGATCTTACTCCTCCACCTGCCCTTCATTTCCACAACTGTATGAAGGTGGAGGCATTCTCCTTTTGCATTTTTGGAGGGCAGCATTTCAGGTCCTGATGTGACCGCTCCAGGAGGGTAAGGGAGTTAAGACCTCCCCTGGCCCCACCCCTAGGAGGCAAAACCTGCTAAAGCCAACATAACTCGGGGTCACTAACGCCACAGTTATTCCACTTAGGAACAAGTTTGCTTTTTTATTTTTCATGCTTCTGAGTTTGCGTGGGCGTCCTGTGATTTTTGTTGACTTTTTAAGATAACACCTTTGCGATAATTATCAGAGGCATTTTTCTATCCACATCTTTCTTGGGGAAGATTAATTCTGAGTTTCAGGACACTGGACCTCGCAGGAGAATGCTGGAGTTCATTGGATTTTCACAGCTAGTTTCTAGTCGCTGCCTTCATCCATCAGTTTGCCCACTCCTACCACTAGCCCTCCCCTTCTCCCGACTTCCACAAGTCTTAGTAACCCCATTTCACCAGCTGAAGCAAAGAGGCAAAGCTACTTCCCCAAAGTCTTATTGCCTCTAGCACTGTACTGGGCACATGATCTGCACAAGATAAAGGGGTTGATTGATTTCTTGATTGATTGACCCACATTAGAATGCAAAGCTGTAGATCTCTGGTTTACTGAATCCTAAGTTCCTAAGTCCCAGAAAAAAAGAAAAAAAGTCCAACATAGTAACTAGTTGCTAGGAAGCTTTCTCTCAATTAATACTATCCTATCATCCCTCCAATACACCTCAAATTAATAGACCTGTCTCCTCACCAAAACAGACCACTCCTCATAAAAATCCTTGTATTGAGTCCTGCTCTGGGGCCAGGTAGCAAAGGTGCAGGCGATGAGAGCCATGGACCTGGGTTCAAGACTTGGATGAGAGATGCAAATAATGACACCTTGCAGTGAAGAGTTTATTCGTTTAACAAACACCTGTGAGAGACTACAGTATAGAAGTAAATGGGGGACAGTCAAAAATGACAAGACACATTCTTCAGAGGTGCAGCACATTCAACTAATAACTTCAAGATTGGATACGAAATGACAGAGGTGATAAGAGCTCTGAAGTGCTACTAGGACATTCAAGGAGGGAACCTGGACCCCAAGAAGAAGGAAAACCACCAGGGAGCAGGAAAAGAACTGATATGGGGAGAAGGGGAGGAGGGGAGGAGGGGAGAAGGGGAGGAGGGGAGAAGGGGAGGAGTGAGGGCAGAGCAGAGTTCTTGGCTGCAGATGGCTTTTGAATAGCAGGAGGCACCCCTCCAGGCCTCCAGGGAACGTGAGGGGCACAGGGCCTCTTGTTTACCCTGCATTTGGAGGCTAAGGCTTAGCTTCCACCAGCCAACAACTATAAATGGAGCCTCCAGGACCCTTCCCGCCCCGCCCCAGGGAATCTGCATGCGATTAACATGCCACCATAGAACCAGCTGCTGTTTCGTGTCTACAAATGTAACATGCGATTCTTGGGGGAAAATATAAAACTTGACAGAAAGCTGCAAAGAACATTAAAATCACCTGGTAACCAGAGATGACCACTGGAACATGTCTTTTGAGAATTTTTTCTAGGGATAGATATAGATACATTTTCTAAACAAGCTCATACTTTACAGAGAGAAATACTCTGATTTTTAATCTAAATATACCTATGCCTATCTGTATGTATCTCGATAGATCCACGTTAACACATGCTCTTCAAAAATATGGTTTATAAAGGCTAAAAAGATAATTCTAATAGTTTAAATATTATAAGACATCAGAATTGAAACAGTTATGTCATTCTTGTTGGTCTGGTAGTATATTCTTCATTGGTCACTATTTTGAATGAAGCAGTAATAATTCTCTAGCCTCCAAAATGCAATCACATTTCCTCAGGAAAATGACTAAAACTGGGAGCACTGGGCCTCCAGTCCTCCACTTTGCACCTCTCATTGTCAGCCATGCACAGTGAGACTTTGCTCCATGGAAGTTAAGCGCTCTCTCTCCCTCATGCCTCGCCACCACCAGAATCCACTTCTAAAACCCCATTTGGTGGCCTGTCCTGGTGGAGCACTGGTTAGGTCAGTTTTCTCTAAACAAGAAGACCACACAGCCACCAAGTCTGGGGGGAATCAACCAGTGCGAACAACTAAATAAAAATAAAGATGCCTCCTCTTCCTTTCTCTGCCTGCCTGCCTATTTGCCTTCATTCCTGCCTGTACCTTTCCTTTTAAAAATACAGTGGTCCTAAGTCAAGGCCAAGGTCTGAGCTCCTCAGCCCTTAAGCCCTCTACATTTTTCTAACCAATCCAGGGAGGGTTCTGTGATCATTTTCAGGTCCACAGGGCAGTCCTGGAAATGAGGTAGACCTTTCATGGATCTTGAATTTCATAGTGTTTAGGAAAGAATATTCATTCTTAATCTACTCCCCTGCTCCTCCTTTGCCTACATATTATTCTTCCATCCTCAGCCTGAAGCTGCACATTTGTCCCCAAGTGCAGCAAATGACAGCACCAGCAGGTGAGCAGTGTAAATGTTGTACCTGGAGGTGGAAAGTGATCACATTTTTTCATGGTGACCCAGATAAAGCAATGATGAAAGGATAGTTAGATAGATACCTTTATTGCATTTTTCCTAATAACATTCTCTTAACTTTATTAATAATGATATTTCAAAAGTCCAACACACAAAGTGTGACACTCATGTGCAAAGATACCAATGACTAGTTGCAAATTGGTAGAAACTTTGCTCGGTTACCTTTCCTGGATTAAAAATTATGAGAATTCTACTGTCTATCAAGGTTTTGTGATTTTTAAAAATATTCATAGGTTTTATCATTTCAAAAACTTGAAAATCCACTATCAGTCACCTCATCTATGAAAATATTTTCCACATGCTCATCTGCCTTATCTCTGTACTCAGACTTTCTGTTCTGCTTAGGGAAAAAGGCATCATTTCATCTGTTATTTTAATCTCCTTTATTCAAAAGTGTTGGGTGCTCTGCACATAAAAGTACCTACCCTACCTCCAAAACTCTGCATATTGGTACCAGAGTCAAGACTTTATATGCATGTATGTGTTTAAACATAGATATACACACACACACACACACACACACACATACACAAGTCCTGACCATGAATGATATTGAAAGTCTTCAGAAGCTAAGCATTGTCAGTCACCAATATAAAGTTCCTGATGCATGTCAGTGTCATGACTTTGCTCTGGCTTCGAACACAATGGATTGGCACAGGTTCCATCTATCTAGACCCTAGAATTGTCCTCTCTGAGAAGCTCTTTTGTTGTGTCTTATTACCACTATTGTTTTTGGAGTCCACGCTTCCCAGCAGAATTTACCACAATCTTCGTTGCCAAGTATCCTTTGCCTTGGAAGAAGATAGAAAATCTTTCTGTGACTTTATCCTCAGGGAGGAGATAAAAACTAGCTGCTGAAAAGGAACTCTGAATTGATGGCATGGAGAGTCTTTTCTGAATCGAAATGAAAAGTGGACCTGGAGTCTCAGGATGTCGACAGCCTGAGAATGAGTCCAGACTCCATCATGAACTAGCCGTGCACCCGGAACATGCTGCTGAATCTCTTCTCTAAATCTCAGTTGTTCCATCTTTGAAATAGACCAGAGATTGTACTGAAGAATAAACGAGACTCTCCATGCAAAGGGCTTGTCAATGTGTCTACCATAGAGCCAGCACCCAACAAACATTATAGCTGCTCTTGTTAGGAGTATTATTTGGGAAGTACTACAGCGCTGTGTTAGACTGCCTGGATTTGAACCCCAGATCCTCCATGGATTAGCTCTGCAACCTTGGACACGTTTCTTTCCCTCTCTGTGCCCTACCTGTAGGAAATTAAATACAGCTACCTCATAAAGTTGTGAGTTGAAACCAAATGAAGTTAGATAAAGAGCTTGGTACAATGCCTAGCATATAGGAAATTTCAGTATAAATAAATCATTATTACTAGTACTATCATCATTACTCCCAGAATGACTTTAAGAAGAACTTGTCACAAAAGGATGTAAAAGAAAGACTTCTTTTTGAAGACCGATAGTAAATTGCTGCTCCTGCACTTGCCTTATTTTCTTGTAAGGCACATAGTAACATCTGTCCCCAAGCCAACAAGGAATTTCTTGTCCCACCTATCTATAGATGGCAAAAGAAAAAGGGAGTTCCACTTCCTAAGCTCAGGGGCCTTTTGCTTTTTTTCCAAGGAGCTTATATACTTTGACCAGAAATGTGGTGATACATTTTCCCTTCTTCAACCATCTCCAGAACTTACTCTCAGATTCTTTGTTTCTAAGGGCAGGATGGAAAGCAAGGAATACTGAAGGCAGATGGTTGGGACCCTCTATCAGATCTGACCTCCCCAAGACCACCAACCTTATTATTTTACATGAGAAAAACTCCAGAAATATACCAGAATTCAAATTCATGGATTGGACACTTGCTTAATCTTTCACTTAATGTAAATATAAAAAGGCCTCCAAGCCCTATCAAAATAATATTTCTGTGCCCTTGCCCAATCTTTTGTCCCCAAACTATATGATTCACCTTCATGGTGAATCCACACTAATTCCAATCCACATATGTAACATCAAAACAGGAAAGCCCTTAGCTAATGGGAAACTCAGATTCAGGGTGAAAATTCTACATCTCTGCTGCTCACATATTTTCACAAATCCATTCTGTATTTAGCATTGTCTCTGGGTCAACAAGTCATATGTTGGTTGGCTGGGACACCAACATGATTAAAGCAAGTCCTGTCTTCAAGGAGCTCCTTGTCAGTCTAGTGGTAGTGCTACAGGCATAACTTAGTAATGACAATCCACAGAGTACTGTGAGCACAGTCTGAGAATAAGCGTGAATGCTTCCAGGAAGGGGTGTTTGCAGTACATCTTCCATGACCAGGGCAGCTGGTTAGGCAAAGGATGTCAGGTGTGGGGCAGCTGGGACAGCTCATTCCAGAAAGACAGGACATGAAAAATGGTGCAGAGAAACAGAGCATGGTGTGTGAGGGCAGACCAGAAGCATGGGGAGTGGTACATGAAGAGAAAGAGCAGGTGGATAGGAGCCAGACCATGAAAAGCCCATATTTCATGGCCCGTGGACAACATCCCACAGTTACCAGGGGGCCATGATGCTTTCAAGCAAGACATGGTACTCATTGTATCTCAAGAAGACCAACTGAGGGCCTGCTAAGGAGGATAATTGTGAGGTGCCTGGTGGTAAGACCAGTTACAAGACTATATAACAAGAGCGCAGGTAAGAGATAATTTGAGCTTGATTCCTGCCCACTCCTTATTTTCCTGTTTAAATTAGACCCTTGCCTTTAGTCACTGAAGAATTTTTCACATACTATAATTACTAGGCCCATCCTAGTTCATACTGACTCAAACTCCATTGCAGAAAAGTTCAGCACGTCACAAGACCACGGGTGTCTCTGAAGTGGGCTAATCTGCAAAGGACGCAGCAGCAGTTTCCTACCACCAAATGGCAGTGACAGCTCCCGTCTGGATCTATGCGACTCCAAGTGAGTATAATTCAGCGCTGGAGTCAAAACCGATGACATGCATTAGTTATTACTGTAAGACGGCAATTCGGTGATAAAACATAATATTGTCACTTTCAATAAGTACTAAAAGTGATTTACCAGAGCTCATGGGGAGCGACTCAGATGACTATCTGATTACAATACACAGGATAAATCACCCTCATTTAAGGGTTAAATTATCCCATCTGACAATCCTTGATCAATTTGACAGTTAAAATCAGGGTTCCCACTTTCCCCAACTCATACTGAGTTTTTCTTGGTTCATATGGGTAAAAAAAATAAAAACATTGGATAGACCTACTCCTTTTCCTTCCATAGCAATGTCCACCCTTCATCCAGAGCTCGACTAAAGCTCTTCTGTGAGATCAGATCCAAAAACACTAACCGCCCTGTGGGGCATCAGCCTTGAGGGTATCTACAGCCCAAACACAGCACCCCGTCAGAATAGTAAGGTCTAGAGTGAATGCATTCATGAGAGATGTCCAAGTATGGCTCTGTGATGGTCCATTTTAAGTGTCAACCTGATTAAGCTAAGAGATGCCCAGATACCTGATAAAACATGGTGTGTCTAAGAAGGTGCTTCCAGCTGAGATTAGCATTTGAATTGGGGAACTGAGTAAAGCAAATCATTTGCATGCCCTCCTCAAAATGGGTGGACACTGTCCTATCTGCTGAGGGCCCAAACAGAACAAAAAGACAGAGGAAGGGTGAATTAGCTCTCTGCTTGAGCTGTGATATTCATCTTCTCCTGTCCTTGGACATTGGTTCTAGGACTTTAGGATTCAGATCCAAACCTAACATCACTAGTACCCCTTTTCCCAACCCTAATCTCAGGCCTTCAAACTTAAACTGAATTACATCACCAGCTTCCTAGTTCTCCAGCTTGCTGATGGCAGATTGTGGGACTTCTTGGTCTATAAACCCACGTGAGCAATTACTGTAAGGAATCTGTGTGTGTGTGTGTGTGTGTGTGTGTCTCATGTGTATGTATCTTCTGTTTCTCTGGAGAATCCCAATTGTTACAGCTGCCAGTAACTCCTCCCGCTCCAGGACGCAGGTGCCACTCTGCCCCAGCAGACTTGGAGTCTGATTCCCCTCCCCTTGAATTTAGATTGATCATGTGACTTCTGTTACCTATCATTGTCAACTCTGTGTGACCTAATAAGGCAAAAATGCTTCCACTTCGGGGCTCTTAGAGTCCAGTTGCCAAATAAAAAGTTCAGGTTAGACCACTGAGTGATAAAAAACATATAAAGGTAACCATTGTCTTCTCGACAGTGAGCTAACTTGGAGCTCAGCTGAGTTCCTGGCTGGTTGCAAGTATCTGAATGAGTAGGCTGACATAGTGTGAGCCATTACTGGGTGGGTTCACCCAGTCAAGCCATAAAATCGTGAAACAATAAATCATTATTATTTTAATTCTCCTGTTTTTGTCAAACAATCAAGAAATAAAAATGTCTTTTATCCCCAACCAGACTGGAAGTTCTTTGTGGATACATTATAATAGACTGGGTGTTCCTTTATCTGGTGAGCATTTTATAAACATGATGTCATTTAATCTATATGAAGTTGCATAAATTTAATATTATTATTCCCATTTGACAAATGGGAAACTGAGACTTAGAGAGGTTAAGTAACTTACCCCAACTCACAGAGCCAGTCCTCAAGTCTGTCTCAAGGCCTGCATATTTAACCATAATTCCATACTGGAATTCATGGTTCAGAATGAAGAGCACAGACCTGTTTAACTCCCATGTTAATGATGACAGTGTGGCAAAGTAAGATGTCTCAGCCTTAGGGTTGGATTAACACAGGGGCCAAATCCCAGCATGTGAGCCTTGCCTGGTTCTCCTTGCCCACATTCAGCATGGTAAGATTTTTATATTAATGAAAAGAGTAGGAATTTCCTATTGTATAACATACTATTTTCTACCCTTCAGTCATCATGCAGCTTTTCGTCATTTCCTCCTAAGTGTCTGTTCTTTGATGCTGTGATTTGTTTGCTTTACCACTTTTGTGCAGACTGTTTTAACAGGGGCCATGGACAAATGACTGACCTTCCGTGATACTTTCATTCTGGACCATGAAATGGATCCCATGATTCCTAGTTTGCATAGTTGTGGGGATGGTTAGATCAAACAGGAATACAGCAAAGTCCCTGGCACCTTGTAGGCATTTAATAAATTGCATGGCTGTTGGTGTTAGTGTTCACAGTTTATGAGGCTGAGCTGCTGATTCTGTGTCTACCACATTGAACTTGCCTATTTCACTAGGAAGGAAAATACCCTAAGAACTGTCGAAACTTTTTTTGACAACTACCTTGCCCATTTAAAAAGTTAGAAGTAAAGAGGAAAACTCTTCAGGTGATCACACAAAATGTGTCAATTCCAGTTCCAGGGTCAGCTCAGAGCTCACTATGGTCATCCTGAAGACACAGACACATACACAGACACACACACACAGAGGCATGTCAAAAAGAAACACAAACCAAGGCCTTAAACGTTCCATTGCTATTCTACACACCTTACTGCCTCCCCTTAACTAGATCCTATCACTCCCAGAAGAAGCACAAATCCAGAAAGAATGAACCACTGACCTCAAACACTCTACTGGATGCTATTGGTGAATCTCCTCTGCTTGCAGGTTCACCCCACCCCCAACTGCTACAGGTGCTAACTGGCTCACACCTGCATCCTTCTCTACAGGACTGTCTTTAACTACTGGGAACCACCTCATCTGGATATGCCTCAGAAGTTATATTCAAGGTCAATACCAACTCATTCAGGGGAATAAAATCTCAGGCCCCATTCATTGCTCAGTGCAGGCCAAGCTCTGTGTACAAATCAGATTCTACAGCTCCCCCAGGAGTTGGCGGAAACGAGACTTCAGCTATACCACATCTTTCTTTAGCTCCTGCTTCCCCTCCCCTAACCTGCCTCCCTCACTTCCTTGTGGTGTTCTCCCAAGAGCATGCCTTCATTCATCACATACACAAGAATTCTCATCTCAGGTTCAGCTGCTAAGAAGCCAGATTCTAGACAACCATTCTGATGCCTTCAAGCAAAGGTAGGGGAAAAAAATGCCTTCCACATTCTTAAGAGCGTTCCTGTTTCCATAGCAAAGATTTGGGTTTAAATAACAGGTTAAAAACCGAAAAGTGGTCAAGCAAAAGAAAACAAACGAGAGACTTCCTGTGACAACTTGTGAGCTAGGAACCTCAGAGAGCCACTCTGCTGATTTCCCAACCTCACCACCACTCTGAAGAGTCACGGCCAACAGAGGAAGTCATTTCCAAAGGAAGCTACAGGGGAGGCAGTCAAAGAGAAAGGGGAGGTGGAATTCATACTGGTTGAGCAAGCCAGGAAACCACTGTCTTGGTCTACGGGGTCTGCCGGATGGTGACTGAAAACACAAACTCTAATGTCAGACTACGTGGCTTTAAACCCCTGCTCTGTCTCTGACTTGCAGAGTGGCCTGGGGCAAGTGGCTCGACATGTCTGACCTGAGTTTCCCCATCTAAATATGAGGATAATAATGACACATCTTTTAGAGTCTTGTTCTGCCATGTGAATTAATGTGTGCCTGGCACAAGGCAAGGGCCCAAGTCAATCTGACTCTCATTTCGGGTCAAACACCAGGTGTATCAGTCAACCCCAGCTGGGTTATGCAACAGAAAACACAACAAAAACACCTCCAAAATTTCCCTGCCTCAATCCAGCAGAAGCCAATCTTCTTCATACTACATGTCCATTCTAGCCTGGCAGGGTGGGAAGGGGGCCCAATCGAATACAATATAACAGTCACCATCCTGAATGTTAAGGTGACTGTGACAGAAATCATGTCTCAACAATTAAATTTCCTGACATAGGCCTCATTTTCATTGACTGGACTTAGTCACACGGTACCATTCAGCCAGAGAGCCAGGAAGCATCACCCCACTATGTTTCAGTGAGGAGACCTGCCAGCACCCTAATATCCTACCACACTGTGCTCCACAATTTCATCTATTTTCCATTTAGAGCTCAGCATCACGTACGAATTGGAATTAGCCTCATTCTAAAGTTAAGAAATTTAGGTATAGGGGTTAAGTAACCTGGTTAATGTCACTCTGCTTGCTCTTATAAGGGTTACTTTCTAAATGGAAGTTAAATTGTAGACACATGGACTCTCACAACTGGATAAGGGTATGTGTAACCCATGAAGTCCAACCTCTTCAACGTGGTCATCTCTTCCATGAGAAAAGCACAGAAATATGAAAGCAAGGTCTTCCCTTAGAAAGGACATCCTGTACTCACCTGGTCCTGTTGTGTTACTGAACAGGGAACCTAGGGGACACTGGTCTAGTGCACTTTAAGTTTACATATATGTACGGCCAATATAGGGGGTTCCCCCAACAGCAGAGGAGGTGCTCCAGACCTATACCCTTCTGGGGACAGCCACGCTTGGAAGTGACATTTTTAAATGCAAAATACCACATAATAATATACAGATGCAGAGGCTTTCCATTAATTGTTCTAAGTCCTCAGAGTAACACTGTGGGCAGGTGTTATTGTTCCATTTTACTGATCAAGATCCTCTTAAGATTTCCTTCATTTCCCGAGATGGTATGACTGTGGGGGCAGAGCAGAGATTCCAACACAAGGGCTATCGATCTAGTGACAGCACTGCAAGGAACAAGGGCCCACTTCACCAGAACCTTTCCATGTTTCTGTGGGCTGGTGCAGTGGCTGAAGAAATCTAAATCCTCAAAAAACTATTAATGCAAAATTCATGTCAGCCAACCTTCAGTGATATGCTTAGTGTCATGAAGTCAGATATTGAGTTGAGAGAGAAATCATCTAAGCTGTTGAGTATCCAGAACAGAGTTTATAGACTGGGAGGAATAGCTGAAACTGCTATGATTAGACTGTCTACTTTGAGTTGAGCTTGTGCTTGTTTTTACATAATATTTCATGTAATTTTCGCAAGGTCTTTGTGAAGGACATATTTCTATTATCCCGTTTACAGACTAGGAAATCTGGAGGCAACAAAATTAAGTGAATTCTCCAAAGGTAAGTAATGTAAGCATTCTCCACCAAGCTCCCTTTCTCAGGGTCAAGGGAAAGGCATCACCGCCAAGAAGTGTCCATGGCAGGAGGCCCTGACCTGCCTCCTAGAAACTCCTATGGATCAACCTGTCCCTAAAAACTGTATCCAGTAGAGTTATAGTCATTTTAGAGTTAGGTTTCTTTTTCATCATCCTCACAGAGAGGCTGCCAGAATTTCACATCTTTCAGCTAAGGACATTCTCTTCATCAATTGAAGTCTCAAGACTTTTCTCTTGATTCAAATCCAATGTTCCAATTCAGCTCTCCTGACGTCAGCTGCTCCCACCCACATAGCTCCCCATGTGCTGGTACAGCTGACACCATCTGCAGGACCAAAGAATTTCTGGGTCCCTCTTGTTCTGAATAAGAATTCTGACTCAGGAGTGAAAGGACTTCAGAGCCATTGTAAAGCTAGTCTGTTTTGCCATTCCTTCCTGCTCTTCATGCCACTGGGCTGCTCTGGCACTCTGCTGAGAACAGAGTACACTTATGGATTGGTTGGTAAGAAGGAGAATAAGGAGGTGTGGGTCTTGTGGAGCTGTCAGTCCTGGGAATAAATATTTCTGAGGAAGCTATGATCAAGTCATAACTTGAGAAGGTTCCAATGAGGGGGTGCCACCATCTCCTCCAGGGTAAATGGAACTTCCTTGGAAATACACAGGTTCCCCCTACTCCTTCCATTCTTACATCCACTGGCCTAAGCTAATTAGTATAACTTTTATTTCAGAGCACACTGACTGCTCCAGAAATAAGCAGACAACTAGTAAAGTCACTAAAAGAAACTCCCAAGTCATTCTATTAATCAGAAAAGGACCTCTTGCTTTACCCTCTCCTCCCCAAACAGAAGTTAAAAAGAGTGAGGGTTGAAGCTGCTGCATTAATCTTGGATCACGAGGTAAGAGGACAGAACTAAGTTAAATGCTGAGAAGATATAATATCACATGAGACCCTATATCAAGTTGCACCTCAACCCAGAACAATCTCTAGACTCTCCTTATAAATGCCACTCAAATTCCCTTTTGACTTCATTCACTACAGCTTGGATTTCTAGTCACATATAATCAAAAGAGCCCTGACAAAGCACCAGAGGGAAAATAAGTCTCAGAGTCACAGCATCCAGCAGAAATAGTAGATTTTGAAGTCTACCTCCCCAACAATCTCCTTCCATCTATGCAATACTGATCATCACCTTTCAGCCCCTTGACAGGACTTGCCCTGGGAAATCAAGAAACAGGCCCAAATTATTGTGAATGTCTTCTTTCTCAGCAGACTCTGTTTTCTTCCAACCAAGGCATCAGATGTTTGACTGCTAAAATACATTTCAAGACCTTTGTCCCATCACAAGAATAGCTAAACTTGATAAGAGGGAGAGGGTGATGTTCAGACCAAAGGACTGAAGAGCAGAGGGCTCTCTAGGAAGAGGATGAGTCTACAACCAGTGGAGGTGTTCAGGGGTATGTCCTACTCCCCGAGCACACCTCCTTTCTCTCTCCTCTCATAGTGCCTGGCACATTTTAGTTCTGCAACTTCAGGTCAGCTACTGAATGACCTGTTATCCCAATTTCTTACCTGTAAACAGGGATGAGTCTCATAGAGCTGTTATGACAAGGCAATGACTCAAGGTTTAAAACACATGCAATGGTACCTGGTGCAAACTAAGTACCATCTATATTAGCTCCTGTCTCATTAATCTTAGAATGGATATTATCATCCAGACTGTTACACAAAACTATTTAATTTCTTTGTATTTATAGCAGCCAGCTGTGTACCCAGCTCCAGAGTACATTTTTTTAATTTTAATAGTTTTATTTAGCCCAATATGCCCCTGATTTCAATGTAAATCAGTAAAAGGAGACATAGTATTTTTATATTAGTTTACTAAGACTTTGAAAGTCTCTGTGTATTTCCCATGGCTTTGTGAATAGATATCTATTAATGAAATTTCAAACCCTGAAGTAGAGCATTGTGGGAAAGATTCTCAGGCAAGTCATCTATCCTCTCTTTGATAGTTTCTGTTAATAGCTGAGAAACAAGTTGAGCGGAGTAGTCACTCAAGTATATCTCTCAGCCTGAGATAGAATCCCCATCTCACTCCATCAGAAATTTCCAAGTTCAACAAGACTTACGATTTGGATTTAGCATGTTTCTCTCCTCCTCTGGCAGGAAGAGGGGAGATCCACCAGAAATCCCTCACCTCCCACTTGAGAAGCATCACACTTATGAGAATTTTCTGAGCAGACTCTTATCTTGCAGTAAAGTTAGCTCCTCAGAGACACCTATAGATGAGGCTTGTTCTTTGGTCCCTTGGGGGCCATCAGAGTTGTGAGCTGTCAGCTCAGGGTTTCTGTTTTCAGAGGGAAAGAACCTTGAGCAAAGGCACTGTAAAAAAAAACATTGTGGCAAGGCAAATAAGGGGAGAAAGGCAGCTCTGATGGAGAAAGAGATTCACTTCCAAAGAAAGGAAGCAATTTCATGTGCTAAGTTTCTGTTGCATGTGGGCTCACGAGTCCTATGAAATGTTAACAATTTTCTCTGTTATCTTCTTATTCTGACATATGCTTGAGAGATCAGAAGTGTAAACAGGTAATTCAGTTGGGTAAGTAAATCACCTCTCCTCTCTGCCAAGCTGTTAAGCCAGCACTTCTAGCATTGCACAGGCTTAGATCAGGTTTCCCAGAGGCTGGCACAGGGATGACGGTATAATAAGGCCCCAGAGGAGCAGGGAAGGTTGTAGTATCTCCTTCAGGATGTGAGAAGACTCAGGGATGGTCTTCCCTGTGGACACAAGCATGTTGGTGGATATGTGCTTGTTAAATAGCTCCAGGAAAATGGAAATAGGTGATTTTAGACACGTGGCAAGATGGAGGTAAAAGGACCTAGTTTTCTTTCCTTTAAATATTCCTAGAAATATTAATGCATGCCCCTCTCACAACTTGGAAAACTTTGGGAAATAAGGGTCTACATGTTTCAATAAATTTCACCTATCTCATCATCTCATTCTTTATTCAACAACCATTTTTGAGTACATTCTTATGCCATGCACAGCAAGACAGCAATTATCAGAGTCCAATGAGGGATGAGACAGTGTTGGAACACTGGGGGTGAACAGGATGGTGTGGGTTCAAGAGGGACTTGGATGTAAAGTCAATAGGACACTGCTGACTGATGGAATGCATAAAGGCAGCATGGAGAGGCTGTGTGGAATAAAACAGAGACACAAAGACTCAGAATCTAGGATTATTCCCAAGTGTAATGGGGTATGATGAGGTATCAGATCACAGCAGAACAGAACACCAATGAGGAAAGCTCAAAGGATGATTGCAGTGTGGAGCTCAAAGAGGCAACGCTCAGCCTCCTAGCACCCTCTGAATCCTGGCTATAATTCTGTCAACCGTCAAGTCACTTATGCAGCCCTTTGCACCTGCTAAATTCAATCTGACTCAAATACAGGCAAAAGCGGCCTTCCCAAACACAACCCTAGGTTTCTCTGCTGGACTAACAAAGCTTGAATGTAAAGTAATTCTATCTGTGGAAGGAAGAGAAGAAAATCTCTGTTGAGGACTTACTAGGAAAGTGGTCGCTACTTTGTTTAATCCTCACCAAACTGAAAGGAATTCTTATCCCTCTTCTGCACGTGAGACTGGGGCTCAGAAATCCAATTTTTTTTAAAAATCAAAGTAGGAGCAGTAGTTGCAGAACCCAGGCCAAACTCATGTCTCTGAATCCTCCTAGGACAGTATTTTTTCTCAACATCCATGTATTTCTCCAAGAAAGAAAAATACACAGACTCTATGTTTTTACAGACCAAACACTGAGCATCCCACTCATGACTTCAGCAGATGCCTCCATATGCCTAAGCTCCTTGAGCAAACCTCAGCACTGGCTGGTAGAAAGTGAGTGAGGCAACATGTGATGTATCATCCTAGAACCATCCAACAGCCTTCCATTCTCTCTTTCCTGCTCTCTCTCTCACCTTGCACCAGCATTTATCCCTGAGAAGCTGCTGATTTAAGCCCCGAGTTACACTGGAGGGACTGGCCAGGAGCCAACATCAATGGGCCATTAGGGTGGAAGGTTTGTTCAGACTCAGTGGAGATGGGGGTGTGGGGAGCAACTACTACCCATTTCTACTGACAGGAACCCACCCTGTGTACTCACTTCTACCTCATTATTCTAAGACACTCCTGGCATTCCGGAGGGATCTACTGAGATGCAGCACGGGGGTCTCAATGGGTAGGAGGCACAGGTAAGAAGTTATCTGGCAAAAGCAAAATTGCTACGCTGGAATTTTGGCTCCTAATCTAGACACAGCACCCCTAGACACAGTTACAAGCACTACTAGTGATGAGATTTCTGCTCCCCTTGCCTCTCTGATGCCTCTGATAGGGGTTGCTGGTGGGCTGCCAAGCATGTATTTCCCCTTCTTCCACCCGACTTCCCTCTGAGGAATTTGCCTCTCTGCTAGCTTCACCCATACTCTCTGGGGAGGGTGTTGGATGACCTCTTACCTTCTGCCATGGGACCATAACTGGTTCAAAGAGAGAAAGGGAGCTCAGGGACTGCACGGGGGCCTGCGGCTCTTGCAGCTCTGAGTGCCTGGAGGGAAGGGCCTGCAGCTGCTGGGCAAGGGCTCACAGAGCAACAGGCAGACCCCGAGGGTGCAGCTGATGCAGCAGAAAAGAAGAGGCAGCCTGAGAAAATCCAGTCCCAGTGACAAGATCTGACCTTCTCAGTCATATGAGCCAAAAAACCCTCCTCATTGTTTAATTCTGTTTGGGTTGGGTTTCTTCGTCATCTGTCCATCCTTGAAGACCATCTGAATTTCTACTCCTCCCTGGGGATCTTAGCTAACCAAGCTTCCCAGCCCTTAGCATGTTTATAAAGCTACTTTTCCAAAGTGTCTTTCTTACAATGTATAGTGTTGCCGGAACAGCCTACACTTGAAGGAAATGGTTTGAATAGTGATTCATCCACTCACTGGTTGTACAATCTTAGGTCAGTTACTTCACAACATGAGTCTTGGTTTCTTCATTTGTGACACAGGGCAGAATTCTCTTCTGTCCCAAGAGAAATAAATGAGACAGTAGGACAGCACCTGCTCTGCAGTAGCAGAGTAGTCTTCTGGGAGAAAGGGACCCCTGAAGTGGGGGATGCCAAGGGCTCTATGCCCTGCACGCCGTGGGTGCTAAATCAATATATCTGTGCAGGCCAAATGAATGATGTGTTCCTTGGGCATCTCCAGGTCAGAACCGGGGAGTATCAGCTGAGCCAACACCACCCGGCATGTAAAGCATCTGTCCACAATCCATTTGGCTCCCAGCCAGGTTTCCAGCCCTGGCAGTTGCAGAAATGCATCCACACACTGGGACTTCCCATCCTGGTCCCCAGCACCCACTCTGCAGGCAATCAAGCTCCAGGCAGCCTGTGCTGTTTTCATGTAAACAGAGGCCAGTGACAAACACAGGGAGCCTAGGAGGAAGTGATCTGCAATAATAGAATATTTTAGTAGCTGAGAAAATAATAGAATATTTTATTAAGCAGGAGGTAAAGGAAGGCCAGACTTTTCCTGATTCAGTTTCAATCAAGAGGAGAGAAAATAAGCACAGCACCATGCAGAAAAGAGAAGTGCAGGCAGAATGGAGTAGGACTACCCTATCGTCGACCTCATCACCTCCCAAGGGCAAAGTGTTCAGCCAGCCCTCCGTGTATTAATCACCTGTGCAACTGTTACCTGCCCTTTCTAGTTTTACCTCAAAGGACTGCAAAGAGAAGGGCCAAAACATCTGTCTACCTCACTCTGTGCATATAGTACCAGGCATGAGACTGGCATAAAAGGAGGTGGAAGTAAATGCTTAACTTAAAATTATAGTCACTCTTACATTTAAATTATCTCTAGGCCACGCCATTGTAAAATCACAGATGATCAACCTCTGATGAAGCTTTAGCTTCTCTTTTTTTTTTCCTCTAATGATGCCAATTTGCAATATAAACTGCCTAAAATTCTTTTGGACCCAAGTAGTTAACAAATGACAGGGAGAAAGAGAGAGAAATAGATACAGCACAGAGAGAACAGACAGAGGATCTAGAGAGAAAGATTAGACAGACAGACATACAGATCTTTAGAGGTAGACAGGCTTGTTGTTTGTTGATGTGCACATGTCTAGTGATTCTACTTGAGATTATTCTGTTATCAGAACTCATTTCTTCATAATTTACAAAACAATCAGCATTAGCCTCTCTTACTACTCCGTGTCGTCATTCTAAGCAGAACCCAACATACCAATCTGGATTCACCCCTGAAGTATGCATTTGGGTGCAAATATTCAATCAGACTGCATTGATCGATCCCTACCATCCTAATTATTATTTCCAGGGATGTATTACGATGTCATCCAAGCCCCAGAGCCGTAGAGCACTTACTTTCCCCACGGTAATTTCTAACTCCCTCATTTCAATCCCTTGCCTGGACATTGCCTGGTCCACCAGAAAGCAACTAAGGTGTCTCCGGAAATTGGGAGACTGCAGACCACATCTGGTACCAGAGGAACGTGTTTGTCTGAGCCTGGCTCAAAATAGTATCTGACAAGACTGAATCACACAAGTTCTAAAAAACTCACAAGAAATAACATAAGAAATCTATAGCTGCCTCCTCCAATTTCACTCCCTGTCTGGCTGCTTATTGACTTCTGCAGCCTGTATTGACAATGTGCAAACCTGCTTCTGCCTGCCTGCTCCCATGCAGTGGTAGCTTAGAAAAAAAGAGAAAAAAAGGAAAACAGGGAAGATCACAGCTATCACATATGCCAAAGACCCTGTTCTGGAGCCGGGCTCTAGCCTCGAGGCAAAATTACCAAGAAAAAAACAGGAGATTTATTAGGGAGAAAATGTCTGAGCCCCCTTCCCTTCTGTTATGGCCCCACCGTTCCCCCACCCCACCAGGGTCATGCAGCTCATCTGGCTGCTTCCAATCTCTGCTCCACATTTAAGCTTCCAAATACCTCTTTTGCACCAATAAAGTATACCCGATGTAAGGAACATGGGGTACAGCCCACCCCCAAGCACAGTTCACATACCCTTTTTTGAAAGGTTACCTGAAAGACTTACCTGCCAGGCTCAAATTAATTTCACTGCAGAAATGGAAGTGCAGGGTGTTTGTCTCTGGGAAAGCACCACCTCAGGGAGCAGAAACAGTGAAGAGAGGGACCACCACACTCCCTCAACCTTCCAGTCCTGTGTCTCTCCCGGAGCAATTGATAATCTCACTAACACCTACAACAGTGTGCAGGAAGCTGCCTTCCTAACACCGCCCTCAGTGTTCGTGATTTTGCAACTCTCTCACCCTTCAAATCTTAGTGCAGTGCTGGCAATTAGAAACCTGCACACATCTGGGGCCTGGGACGGGGTGGTTTGTGCGCACATCGGGAGATGCAGCCAGCAAAGGGGATTCTCGGCAGCCTCCTGCTCTCCCAGGGGATTTGCTTGAATCTGCAGATTGTGTGATGCCAAGCCTATCTCCTTGCTCAGTGTGATTCACCGACTCAGAAAATCACATGGACACAAGATTCCCAGAATGAGAGCTCTGTGCTGGGAAATACCGGGGGGTATCTACTCTCTTATTAGCCACAACCTTTAAATAACTACTTTGATCAGAATGCATGACTAGAGAGGACATTATGAAGCTGAGCTGCTATTGCAGTGAGCAGAAATGAAACCTGGGCAAAAGGCAGCATTCTCTCCACAGCAAACAGTTCCTGGGGACCCCTTCTTCCTATTGCCTGGTTCCGAGTTTTAAAAGGCAACTGAAAGCATTTGGAAAACTCTGGAATAAATGCAAGGGTCTTGAAATCCCTTTGTTTCCAACCTATGACAGAGCAGTCTAAATCCCTGACCTGACCCTGGGATTACCTGAACCCTCCCAGGAGATTTGGATTGAAGCTGTCATTTCTTTGCTCCTACCTTAAATGAGAAGCAGAAATTGGTGGAGGAGTAGGATGCTCTAGGTGGGTATGTCCTGCCACGATGTTAACACCTACAAATTCTGTTATTACCCAAATCTCTCCCAGGAAAAGAATGACTTTTTGTTTCTTATTAATAATGTTAATGATAATATTAGTAACAGAAGCAGTTCACTTTTATTTGTTGCAAGTACTGTTCATAGCGCTTTTCTTGATGATCTCATTTAATATCCTAACCATTTTATGAGATACATGTGTTTGGTATTCTCCCCATTTTATGAAGAAGGGTATCTGATGCTGGAGAGGTGAAGAAACCTGCCTGAGGGCACATGATGGAGTGTGATTTCAGGAACAGAATCCAGACCCATCCACTAGTCGTTTTGGGACAATTAAGTGTCCCAGAGCTCTGCTCTGCCAAATTGAATAGGGGCTCAGAGTCACCCTAAATCATTTACAGCTTTCACATTTAAAATCTGTAACTCGGTGTGGATAACTTGCTTCCAGGTTACTCGGATGCTGTATCCCAAGGATATGTTAAGGAATCTCATCATCTCTCAAGATCTCAAAGTAAAGGAACAAATTTCTTCAGATAGACCGCTCCTAAGTTCTTGGGCAGCAACTATTTGCTTAGAATCATGTAAATATAAATACCCTAAAAATCATTACCTATTCAATAACCATCATTAATCATGGTACTCATTACTGAATGTTCTTGCATGTGATTTTTTTAAATGTTAATCACTTGTATTTTTCACTAATTCAGACTTTTCTTGCTATTAAAGGATTAGTATGGTTGTAGAACTTTCCTTCATCGATGTTAGCTTCTTAATGCTCAGAATGTCCTTAGGGAAGATAGAAAGTATTATCCTCGTCTTATCAATATTCAAAAGACCATGCATAGACCCTAAGCAGCTCAGTGGTGCACAGTACACATTGTGCAATGTATAAAAAAACCACATCCTTCAGAACAGTACATCTTCCATTCAGTGACTCACCACTCACTATGTGCAGGGAGACTGAAACGCCTTTTAAAGAGTACAACGATTCACTCTTTAAAGCTGTGTGGCTTTGAAATCTAGCAAACCTGGGATCAAGCCAGACTCTGCAATTTAGTAGTTTGGTCTGCTTGAGGGCTTAACAATTTCTTAAACTATTTACTTAGAACCAAATGAATATGGTATCATCAGGTACTTATCAGGTATTATCTTTTGAACTGTGCTGATTATTTCAGCAGGTTAGACTAAGGAGTTAACTGTGAATTATAGATTTAATCCTCACAGGATTCAGTTAGCATCATACAAGTTATAAAGTGGTCTGTTGCCAGACACCAACTATTTGCACAAGTAAAGGGATGTAATGTTTGATTTGAGAAGACTGGGAGACAGTGAGGATGAATCATGATAATTCACCACTACTAATCAGAGAGCAAACCAATGTATGTGCACAGTTTAGTAGTCATTCGTTGATTTCCATGAATACAATGGAGAGAGAATCTCCACCTTGTAAAAAGAGACCAACCTTCATCTACTAAGCCTTTAATTTAGGGAAGCATGAGGATTAATCACATAATACTTATAAGACAAGTCCAGGAAATGAGTAGGTGAAATGCTTTAAGACCCTTTACCAGTTCACTAGAATCCAAACTCTTTTGAGGATTCTTGGTACATGTATTTTTGCAGTGACTTTCCCAATGTCTGTCATCCTATGAAATAAACTAAATACTTGAGGGTTAACAGACAGGCAGCTAGATAAAATCTCTACAAAGATTCTCATAAAACTTAAGGAGGAAAAATTATTGTCTTGAAGGGAGAGTATTAATTCCCAAAAACACATCAGTAAAAAATTCCATCATATAAACAAAGACAGCTCAAGAATTCTTTAGAGAGCAATGAAATTTTCAGGCTAAACTTTCTGCTTTTTACCTATTGCATTAGGAATTGATGGGTGGAAGAAATAACTACTATTTCTTAGTTCCAAGGTCAGCTCATAAAATAAGAGATTGCTATATATATTTTTCTACTTCAGAGAGAAATTTCTCTTAAAGGAGAAAAATATATTTTTCTTCCAGGACTTTATCATTTCCTTTCAATGTTTCCTGTAGAATAAAGAAAAGTGCTTTTCAGTTATTTCACTGCAAATACTCAAAATTGAGGGATAAGGGCAAAACTCAAAATAATGAATTATTTACTTTCTGCTTCTTGTACTTTAAAACAACAATGAATATAGTACAGAAGACAGGCCCCAGAAAATTTCCCTAGTTATAACTAATTCTAATTTTCCTCTAAAACTATGATCATTTTAAAGAAAAGGTCTGTCTTCTGCTTTGTATTATTCCAAAGGACTTTTTCTACTGTTTCATAAATTGGGAAGCTCAATACTTAGAGGTAACAGTGACACAAGCAATTGAAGACCAGGCCAGTGTCATGGACTTACAAGGATCCAGCTAAACTGCGCAATGGCTAGAATGGATAGAAAATACAAAAATTATACAAAATAGCTAATGAGTGGCCAGTAAGGAAGACCTCACCATGAGTTCACAGGCAACAGTTAAAAGTTGAATATGACAGAGCAAGCAGAGGAATTGGAGGCTGGTATCAAAACAAGTGAAAACAAAAGAAAGGCTCAAAGTCATTAGAAGCAGTAAGTCAGAGGAACTGAAAATTCCCATCCAAGTCAGAGCTTTCAGGAGAAATCAGTACCACGGACAGCTCACTGGCTGCTGTACTGAGACCAGAAAATAATCCATCGGTTATATATTTATCGAGTCATTTGGCGTTTTCAAAACAAATGCACAAACTTCACTTCGGAAAAATTGGAGTAGACGTACTTATTATTATTTATCCTATTAAATATAACTAAAAACCCTAGACAAAGAACCAGGAAAGGTGTACTCTGTCAAACACCACGAAGAATGTGTATGTAGCCCCAACCCTACCCAGATCAGGAAAGACCAAGAGGGGATTTAAACCTCTATCCTTGTCAGACTGTATGGAAACATTCTCGCTTTCCCAACTGGGGTATCAGGGAAGGCCAAATAGTGATCAGGAAGTGTATCTCTGCTATGCAATAACACACACCATCTGCAAGGTATCAGGTGAGCCCATATGGGAGCCTGTGTTGTTTTCTGTTTTTTTCGCCCACCTGTCAATAATAAGATACCACTCTTCATTCCCTCTGGGATTGTAGTAGAGGAGACTTTATACCACCACCTTTCATCAATGCAGCAGCTCCTCCACTGCCATCATGGGAAAGCCATGTGGGGAGCAGTCATAAGACATTCCTAACACTTCCAGACGGGGATTCTCATTGAAGGCCTACTGGGGAGCCAGGTACTCAAAACTTGTGATGAGCCTCGTCCTTGATTACCAATATCAAGCAGGAAACCCTAGACTTCTCCCAGTACGAGACAGCAAGAAGATGCTCCCCCCATCTTTCCATGACAGAACAGTGTCAGACAAAGCCAAGTAAACAAAAAGCTTAGATAAGATACAGATTCTCAGAACACACTAACAATAATGTTCCGATTTCAATAGAAAAATTTAAATCATAGCAAGACCCAAGACAATACAAAGACAACCAATAGATGCCAACAGTAGGATGACAGAGATGTTATAATAATCTGAAAAAAAAATTAAATGGCCATCGTAAACATGATTCAGTGAATAATTGTGAAAGCAATTGAAGCAAATAATAAAAATACTCAACAAAAAGTTAAAATATTAGTAAATAGACAATATCAATGAAAATAAATTGAACACTTTTGAACTAAAAATAACCAAATGAAAAATTAATTGGAGGGCTCAAAAGCAGAATGGAGGACATTGAATTAAAAATTAGTGAATTGGAAGGCAGAATTACAGAAATTATCTAATCTGAATTTAAAAGAGAAAAGAGATAGGGATGAGATGAACATAGTCACAGGGACCTGTGGACTATAACGAAAGGTGAAGCACATAAGACATTGCAGTTTGGAACTGAAAGGAGAAATGAAGTATGTCTGAAAAAGTAGTCAAAGAAGTAATGATTAAAAACTTCCCAGATTTGCTACGAGATATCAACCTACAGCTTCAAGATGGTTAATAAGTCACAACAAATTAACTCATATATATATACCATGATATATACTACAGACTGATTTGTGCTCTACCCTAAATTCATATGTTGAAGCTATGATCATCAATGTGACTGTATTTGAAGATAGGGCTTTTAGGAGGTAATCAGGTTAAATGAGGTCATACAAGGGGCCTTATGAAAAGAGGAAGAGAGAAGTCTCTGTGTCATAGAGGAAGAGCACTCATCAGACGCTGACCATTCTGGAATGTTGACCTCAGACTTTCAGCCTCCAGGTTGAGAAAAAATGCATTTATGTTGTGTGAGCCACCAACTCTATAATTTTTTGTTATGGTAGCCTCATTGACTAAGATAACACCACAACATATTCAAACTTCCAAAGTGAAAGGCAAAATCTTGAAAACAGTCATAGAAAATTGTACCTAAGCAAAAACAGAAAAATCATTTAAATGACAATAGATTTCTCACCAGAAACCATAGAGACCAGAAGGAAGTGGCATAACATTTTTTCAAATGCTGAAAGAAAACAACTGCCAACCTAAAATCTTTAGTGAAAATGTCCTTCCTTCAGGAAATTAGGGAAAATCAAAATAGCTTAAGATAAAATAAAATTCGAAGGACTTTTTTGTTGACTCATCCACTGTACAAAACAGTTAATGGAAGTCCTCTAAATAGAGGAAATGATAAAAGAATTTTAAAACTAGAAAGGACAGAGCAATGCGACAAATAAGCAAAAAAAACAGGTGAATAAAGTGGAATTTTTGCTTCCTCTCGATTCCTATAAATTGCATCTGACAATTAAGTAAAACATAACTGTCTGAAGGGATTCTAAATGCATGTAGACAAAAGATCTGAACTTTTACTATAAACGGGAAAAGGTGAAAGGACAAAAGGAAGGTCAACATGAAGTTTCTACATTTAACACAAATTGTTAAAACTTGTTTAAAATTTTGTTTTAAATTGTTAAAACACTGGTAGACTAAGAAGGTGTGTGTGTGTGCATTGTTGTAGAATATCTAGAGCAACTGCTAAAGAAAGTTATACAAAGACACCCAAAACCATATAGATAAATCAAAATAATAAATCTATAAATTGCTTACATCACCAAAAGTAAATAAAAGAAAAATAACAATAAAATGGTAAATTTAAGTCCAAACATAGGACATTAAATGTAAAATATCTAAATATTTAAACTAAAAGACAGAGAATGGCAGAATGGATTAAAATAATGGCCCAACTAAATTCTCTTTATGGGAAACTCACTTCCAATATAAAGATACAGACAAGGTAAAAGAAAAGTGATGGAAAAATATATACCATACAAACATTAATAAAGATGAAGCAGAAGTATCTTTATTAATATCAAATAAGTTAGAATTCAGAGCAAAAAAGTTACTTAGCATATATAGAGGATTATTATATAATAAAAAGGATAAATCCACCAAGAAAACATAATAAAAATTGTAATATGCTAGAGAACAATGCTGAAAAATATGTGAAGCAAGTAAAAATTATTCACTGAAAGAATTAGATTAATCCAATATAGTTAAAAAATACACACAATTGATAGAACAAGTAAATAGAAAATCACAAGGCTATAGAAGAACTCCACAACACAATAAACAAATATTATCTAGCTGACATTTATAAATACTCCAGAAGAATACACATTTTTTCAAGTTCCCATGGAAAATATATCAAAAAGGCCCACATCCCGGGCCATGAGACAAACCTCAACAAAATAAAAACAAGTGAAATCATATAGAGTGTATTAGTCAACTAAAATGAAATCAAACTTGAAAGAAATAACAGAAAACTAAAATGAAAATCATCAAATAATTGCAAACTAAACAAGATACTTCTAAATAATATGTGCATCAAAGTAGAGGTCTCAAGAAAAACAAATATGTTAACTTGAAGGAAAATTAAAATACAACATATCGATATGTATGGGACACAGTTAAAGGAGGGTCTGGGAAGAAAATTTATAGTACCAGTTGCATATGTTAGAAAAGTGCCTAAGTCTAAAGTCTGTCATCAAAACTCATATCTCAAGAACCTAGAAAAAGAAGAGTAAAGACAATAAATCCAAAGCAAGGAGAAAAAGAATAAATACAACAACTAAATTTTTTTTTAATCTAGAAAATCAATAAAACAAAGAAAGGCTCTTTGAAAATATCAATAAAATTGAAAAAAAAATTTTGCCAAACCTGACATAGGGGAGAAAAAAGAGGTTAAAAAAAAAACTATCAATATTAGGAGTTGATATCACTGTAGACTCTGCAGACACCCAAAGTATAGTAAAAGAATACTACAAATAATTCTACACATATAAATTTGTCAATTTATATAAAATGAGTTGATTCCTTAAGAAAACACTAGGTACCACAAGTTACTCATTATAAAATAGATTATTTGAAGAGTCACTTAGCTATGAAGGAAATTGATCACTTAATTAGAATATTCCCCAAAATTAATATTCCAGGCTCAGATGGTTGCACTAGATGAGTCTACCAAAAATCCAAAGAATTAACACTCACTTTAGAGAATTTCTTATTGAAAACAGATGAAGAGGGAATACTCATTTATTTTATAAAAGTGGTATTACCCTGATACCAAAAGTGAGACAAAGACTGTACCAAAAGTAAACCCTAAAACCTAAGGACCAACAGACATAATCTTCATGGATATAGACACAAAAATCTTTATCAATATATTAGCAAATAAAATGTAGCAATATGTAAAAAGAAGTATACACTATGGTCAATGGAAGTTTATTCCAAGGATGCTAGGTGAGTTCAACATTTTTTAAAAGTAGCAATATAATTCACTATGTTCCCAGTATAATGAAAAAAATTACATGCTCATATTTTGATGCCAAAAAAGGCATTTGACAAAATTCAGCAATCATTCATAATTTAAATTCTTGGAAAAATAGCAATAGAGAGGAACTTCCTTATCATAATAGAGAGCACCAAACTAAAAACTACAGTTAAAATAAGGGTGACTGATGCTTTCCCTCAAGATCAGGAACAAGGTAAAGATATCTAACGATCCTTATTCAACATAGTACTGGGAGTTCTAGTCAGCAGAATAAAACAAGAAAAGAACTGAAAAGCACACAGAATTAAAGAAATATAACTTCTATTTGCAGATGACATGATTTCCTATGTAAAAAATCTCAAGGAAGCGCTCTCTCTCTCTCTCTTTCTCTCTCTCTCTCTCTCTGTCTGTCTCTCTGTCTCTCCCTCTCCCTCTCTGTCTCTGTCTCTCCCTCTCTCTCCCTCTCTCTCTCTCACACACACCCCTAGAATTAATATGTGCATCCAGCAAGATCACAGTATACAGATACACACACACAAATCTACTGTATTTCCATATATTAAAAATGAACATGTGAATACCAAAATTAAAAATATAATACCATATACAATGCTTTAAAAAGCACTTCTAACAGAACTTGTATGCTGAAAACTGCACAATATTACTGAAAAGAAATCTGAATGCTTAATAAATTAATAGGCATACTATGTTCATGAACTGGGAAACCTAACAGTGAATATTTCAATTCTCCCAAATTTATACACTAGTTTAACATAACTTCTTTCAAAATCATAGTCGTATTTTTGTAGATACAGCCAAGGTTATTTAAAAATTCATATGGAAATAAAAAGGAACTCGAATAGCTAAAACAATGGTGAAAAGGAAGACTGAGGGGGGAGGAATCAATCTATCCAACTCAAATTTTATATCGTCACAATCAATAATCAACACTGAATGATGTTGGTGGAAGGACAGGAATATAGACCAAGGACCATAATAGAGGCATAAACAGACCTATACAGATATAATCAACTGATTTTTGACAAAGGTGCAAGAACAATTCAATGGAGAAAAAAAAAACCTTTCCAACAAATGGTGATGGCAAAAAATGTACATCCATATGCTCAGGAAAAAACTGAACCTCAACCTGAGTCTCATATTTTACACAAAATTATCTAAAAATAGATCATGAACTTAAAAGTAAAATGTAAAAGTTTACAATTTTTACAAAAAAGTCAAGAGAAAATCTTCAGGAATTAGGACTTTGTGGAGAGTTCTGAGATTTGACATCAAAACTGCAATTCGTAAAGGAAAACTTGAACAACAGGCCTTCTTTAAAATTACAAACTCTTACTCTGTGAAATACAACCTAAAGAAGATGACAAGAAAAGCTACAAAGTGAGAGAAGCTATTTGCAAACTGCATTATCTTATACAGAACTATTATCTAGAATATTAAAAATTCAACTGTAAAAATGTTATTTAGAAAATAAGCAAAAGAACTGAAGATATATTTAGCTAAAATTAAAAATATAATGCTGAAGAGGATATATATGAAACAATTTCGACATCATTTGTGATAAAGGAAGTGCAAATCAAAACCATAAGGAGATACCACCACATACTTGTTAGAATAGCTAAAATAAAATCATGGACACCATCATACTGGCAAGGATGCGGAGAAATGGGATCAGACAGACATTGCTGGAGGGGATGCAAAATCATGCAGTCACTCTAGAAAATACTTTCACACACACAAAAAAACCCTTGCAACTACCTGTGAGCAATGGCCCTACTGAGCTTTTTATTTCAGCAAAATAAAAATACATATTCACGCAAAAGTCTACTTACAGGGATATTTATAGCAGCTTTTTCCATAATACTTATATCTGGAAATAGCCCAGATACCCTCAAACAGGAAAGCAGTAAAACAAACTATGGTATATATTTTGCTGAGTGGATAAAGCTCATCCCAAAGTTTGTACACTCTATGATTCCATCTATATAACATTCTTGAAACAGAAAAATTATACAAATGGAGAATATTAGTTCTCCATTCAAGATTAGTTGCCAGAGTTTAAGGATCGGTTGAGATATGAGGGAAATCCATTTGGCAATGGAACTATAACTTGAAGGATCCTTATGGTGATGGAAATATTCTCTATTTTATTATGTTCATTTTAATATCCTGACTGCAATATTTTACAAGAGTTTTGCAAGATGTTACCATAGAAGTAAACTATGTAGAGGGTATCCAGGATTCCTCAGTTTTCTTTCTTACAACTACATGTGGATAATTATCTCAAAATAAAAGTCATAATTTTAAACAAGTGGGGGCAAGTTTACATATAGCCTCTAATTACTTCACTAGCTGTATCTTTTATCTGGAACTCTATGGATGTAAAAAGAACTCTGCCCCCAATGTACAACTCATAATCACGAAAGAATGCTGTTCTCTTTTCAAGTGATCATGAAAAATCTGTAACTCTGAGAAGCAGAATTTTCCCTCCTCTTAACTTATCACTAGGCCTCAGTCTCAGAAATAAAGTTAATCAAACTTCCTTTCCTTTTATCCACTTTATAATACTCTACAACTTAACAAGGATTCTTTCAGTAAATAAAATAGCTTTACTAATTTAGTCTCACTCTTCCAATAGTAAATAACTCCCTTTTTTATTAAAAATTTGAAGTACCATATTTAGCAACATGTTATTCTTTTATCTTACATGATGTACTTTTGGCAGAAGAAATGGAGAGTAACCAAAACATAACCAACCAGCTTTCAAAGAGTTACCCAGCTAATAAACACTTTTATTTGACTTCTCTAGAATCAAGATTTTGTTGCAATCCACTAGTGGATATAACTTACTCCTGATTAATCATTTTTATAAAGTGAGAAGAGTATAAGAGATAATCTAAAGTGGTAATAGTAAACTAATACTACATAAAATTATTGAGCACTTACCAGATGTTGATCACTATGTTAAGTGATTTATATAATTTAACTTAATCCTCATTACATTTCAAAATGTGATAGATACTATTATCATTCTCAGTTTATAGTCTTATTTGGGCTTAGAGGGTTGAACTAACCTTCCCATGGAAACAGAACATGAGGCGGCGCAGATTCAAATCTAGACCCTCTGACCTTTATGTCCACATCCTTTGCCACTGCTGGAGGGCTTAAGTTTCTTTCAGGACCTAAGAACCTGGTAACGCCATTCTGTCACAAATATCCTAGCATGGAGTTTCTATACTAGGTGGGAAATTATTCTCTATGCATTATGATCAACTCAGAGCATATGATCTTTGAGGAGTGTGCTTGCATTGCAATAATGATGACAGAGTTAAGAATTTATATATATGTGTGTGTGTGTTTGTATGTGTATCTGTATCTGTATATGTATGTATATATGTATGTGTATATACATATGTATGTCTATATGTTTATGTATGTGTATATGCATATGTCACTGAGCACAGGTAGTCAACTCCAAACCTCCTATCTGCTAACATCCCCACAGTGGAACCCAGGATACTTAAGCAACACCCAGTCTCAGTTGACTATCTCGACATATTTGTCAACTAGTTGCTTTTTCTAAGGCCAAATTTCTTTCAGAAATCTGTCATCAAAACACACTTATCCTTAGTGAGGCTGCAACATTTTTGTTTTTATTCTAGTTCTCCTTGGTCTTCCAAGATCTCCTTGGTCTCTTTGTGAAGATACCCTCTTTGTGAACATTCACTCTTCCCTTTCTCTTTGCTTTCCCATTGCCTGGATTTCTGCCCTTGAATCAAGCAGTGGCCGTACCCCTGTCAATCAGTCCTTGCACAGTTTGAAGGAAGAACACCTGTTGAGACTGGACAAGCCACACTGTCCTCCCTTTCTGAAGTGAAAAATAAAGTAAAAATATTTTGTATACTATACATATCTTGAATTATAATATTGTACACATGAAACATATAGTTATAAACCCATGTCATCACCTCAGTAAATATTTTTTTTAATTCAGTTCTTGGTTTAAAGAAAATAGTTTTTTCTGCAACAACCTAGACCAATGCATTTTTTATATTATTCTGAGAGGGTACCAGAAAATACAAGTCATTTTTTTAAACTTTTTATTTTCTATTTTCTCTCTCCCCTTCTGTGTGTGCACACACACATACTTGCACACACATGTGTGCACATTTTAGGCATCCTTGTCAGCATCTCATGGAACTCTGACCAGTTCTAGAACATTCTTTCATATAGCATGCTGCTGAGTGCATAAAAGCCCATTCCAGACCACACAAAGAGAAGGCTAGTGCTTCCTACTGAAACAAGCCAGAGTTTCAAAAACATCATAAAACTGAACAACTAAGCAGAGGCTTATATGTTCACTGTGGAGTACGATCTGTCCGTGTGAAGATATCGCTCTTCATTTTTTTAATCCCTTGAGGTCCTACTTTTGCATTCCTCAAGCACTCCATGAGCACAGGAGCCACACCTGCCACAAAGAAGGGTCAAGAGCATCTCTTAGCTACCCACACGGTAGAAGAATTAACCTTCTCAGTGACCTTTGTTGGCTTTCATGAGCTCATACTTCTTGCCTCTCCCATCAAAGCACTAATATTGAACCCTCGGCTAATCCAGACATAGGACCAACTTCTCCGTGCCTGGGCAGATCCATCAAAGCAGTGGATTATCTAACTCACTTTAATGGCTATCAAATGATCTTCCAGCAGTCAGTTTATGTGACAGTGTACATTTTATTTCTGTTACACTGAATAGTGATACTACCCCAAAAGAAGAGTGCAGAGCTGTAGAGAGAAGACAGTTAGGGGAAAAATTTGTGCAGTCAAAGCATGAATGTATTTCATGGGGAGGCCAAGTGCAGGTAAGAGTGCTAGCTCAACTGGACTTACTCCTAAGAAAGTAAAGACAGAAATGCAATAAACTTGAGAAGCAGCCACGTCCCACTTGAAATCTGCGGTGCATCCTGAGCAGCCATGTAACAGACCATGGACCACTGGTTTCCTGTTTACTTGAATTTCTATCCCAAATCTTTTGACCAGAAGTCAACAAACTTTCCGTAAAAGGGTCAGATGGTAAATATTTTAGGCTTTGAGTTCTCTGCAATCTCAGTCACCACTCTTCAATTCTGCAATTGTGTTGCAACAGATAATATATAAACAAATGAGTGTAGCTGTGTTCCAATAAAAATTTATTTACAAAAACATGTGGGGGGGCCACAATATGACTATGGGCCAGAGTTAAGCAATTCCTGCTTTAGATTCTTATTGGTAAACCCAATAATTATTGACATTTCATAAACAGCCTGCATAAAAATAAAGAATAATGAAGGAGGGTTTGCTCTGCCAGATATCAGTCTGTATATAAAGCTACAACAGCTAAGACAGTATAAAAAGGCACATGTTTTGTTGAAAGATTAATTAAGCACAGTAGAGAGCCTGGTATGTACAAATGTAATATAGAAACCTACAAATCAGTAAGGAAGAAGATAATTACTAAATATTTTTATGTTGGAAAAGTTTACCATTTGAAAAACAAAAAGAAAATAATTCAGTTGAGTACTCTACATGAAAAATAAATTCCATAAAGATTTAAAAGTTAAAATAAAATAAGAAAGTTCCAATGAATATTATCTAATCTCTGAATAGGGAAAGTCTTTCTGAACACAGAAAAATCAATTGGAGAAATCATAAAAGGAAAAAAAATCAACAGATTTTACTGCAGGAAAAAACAAGCATGTCTGCCTCTCAAAGGCCATCATAAAATTAAATAAAAGAAAAATGTGTGACATAAGTAGGTATTTCTAATACCAGGTGTAATAATACTAATCATAAAAAGCCAGTCGAGACAATAAGGGAAAGACTTAAATTTTTCAATAGAAAAACAATAGGTCTATGACACAAACATTTTATAGAACAGTAAATAAAAAGAAGAAACTGTTGAGGTTGGTAATAATAAAAATTTCAAAGATAACATACTCCTCTGTACTGATGAAGGTTTATTAAGGCGGGAATTGGTTCCCATGTTCTGCAGGTAAGTTACAAACAGAATCAGTGTGACCTTCCTGGAAGTCATTATTTCAATATGTATCAAGAACCTTCAACATTTGTATACCATTCAAGCCAACAATGTCACCACTAGGTCTTGAAGCCAAAGAGGCAAAGATTTATGGATCAGGATATACATCACAGTGTTATTTCTAATAGAAAAAAATAAAAATAAATTGAATGTTTACAAAGAAAGTGTGGCTTATTGATACTAAAGAACATTGCCACACCGTGGAGGAGAACACGGTCCATGTATATCCTAAGGTCTCAGGTTCACGACCTGGGGCCAGTGGGAACAACCATGATGAAAAATAAAATCAATGAAATGCCTTTTCTTCCTCTCTCTTCCTGCCTGCATCTGTTCAACCTTTATTACTGCCTGCACCTTTCTTTTAACAACAACAACAAAAGACTTTTATTAACCCATCAAAGTAGCATTTTCCAAAATTTAATGGGGAGAGACAGATGAAGAAGTAAACCAACAAGAGTTATTTCTGTGTTGAGAATTGAGGGATCATTTTTTGCATCTCCATTGTGTCTAAGTGTCTAAGTGTCCTATATCAGGAGTCAGCAAACTATGTGGAATACATCAGAGAGTAAATATTGTAGGCTTCCCAGGCCACATGATCTCTATCACTACTACTCAATCCTGTCATTGTAAAGCAAAGCAGAAAAGCAGCCAGAAACAAGATAGAAACACATGGGCTTGAGTGTGTTCCAATAAAAGCTTCACAAGAACATCTGGCAGTGGGCCACATTTTGCTCACGGGTCTCAGTGCGGCAACCTCTATCCCATATGAACATAAATTACTTGTTATTATAAGAAAAAAAGCAATCTGTGGTTATTAAAGTGATTTTAAAAGGTAAGATTTACTAATCTCTTATTAGAATTCTCCAGCTCCCAAATTTCAAGTTGGTTACAAGTTTGTTTCTCACTTGTGACTAATAGAATGAGTCGCAATAGCCCTAAGGGCTCCATTTCACTGTGGCTAACATACACCCATTAAGCCAAAGTGTAGTCAAAAGAGCTGTACATCTGGAGTCAGAAACTTGAAATCCAAATCCTGGCTCAAATTATTAGCTGGGTGATTTCAAGAACATTGGTTAATCAGAGTTGCAATTTCTTTACCTGTAAAACCACAACTGTGATGGCTGTCCCACATGGTCAATTACTTAATGGGGTCATGTGTGAGAGTATCTGGCCCTGGATTGACCCATATTAAGAACTCATTAGAGATCAGGAGTATTTTCCTTTGAAAGATACTAATGTGAGCTCTGATTGAAAAGTCTCTGATGAAGAGAGAATATTGCAGATATGGAATAGAAAAATCCTTGTAATCTTCTATGCTACCCAAATCACAATGGTATCAAATAACCCAAGAATGCATCTCTGGTTATAAAATCCAGAAGTCAACTGCTGTTTACTCAAAATCAATTTATACGAGAAACACAATACATAAAACTATATTTCGAAGACTATATTTCAAACCTAAGAAGTAGGCAGCAGCTAACCAACACTTTCCACATCACTATTTGAGAGCTCTGTGGGATCAGATGTTCTGGGAGTAGGGAGATGGGAGAAGGAGGTGGATGGAAGATGGCAGGTGAGACAGTCTGTCAAAGAATTTTCCTGGAGCTCTTTGTTTCATAGACTGAGTGTCTTCATTCCCAGAAGAGAAGCCACATTGGCCACATCTTGGTCAGGAGTTCCAGGACCTGCAGGCAATCACACCGCATAAGCAATAAAAGCCTCAGAGTTAGTCAACCACTTCCACAACTTGAGATATGTGAACAACTCTATCAGGAATGAAGGGCAGCTATTCTCAAACTTTATAGAAATGAGAGCTTCTAAGAAGATCTGTCACTTAGTTGAGGTGACTTAAAGGTCATGCAGGGTCTTCTTCCTACTAACTGTCAAGATCATCTTCTGCCCCATAACCTTACTCATAGCAGAACTTGAAAGAGAATTCTTGAAACTAACCCACATAGAATCAAATATCAAGTATGTATTTTTTGATAAGGATGAAAGACTTTCTGTAAGCTTAAATTAATTCTTTCCTTTAGTATTAAGTTAGAAAGAACTTAAAGAAAATGCGTAGGTATTGACCTTTACTCTCTGTTAAGCACTGTATTGGTACTGAAAGCTGGAATGAATATATGAGAAAACCTCAATAACAAGATAGGCATCCTGACTCAGGGATGTAGTAAACACAACGGTCTTTAGAATCCCAAGTCCAGGATTTGAGTTCTGGCTCTGCCACTTGCTAGCTTTTTGCTATTCTAGCCTTTAGTCTGTACATCCTCAAAATGATCACAGTCATTTCTACCTGGCAGAGAAGTAACTAGCACCAATGTGTAAACTGATGCAATGCATTATCATGCTAGGCAGAAACATGGGGTCTTGACATTAAACTAAGGCCCTTGGAAAGCTATAATGTGACTTCTAGTTCCTTGGAGAGATATTCTAGGTGACACTCTCCCACCTTCTTCGGCTTCCCTCCACCCACAGGCACAAAGCCTCATCAAAGGGATCACAATAAGGCCTGTTACATATAATTCCTTGGTGTTGGGTTTGAAGGAATAACCACCGAGACCAGAGAACAACTTCTTCATAAAACTTTAAAATTGATTTTTCTTTGCCTTTATCTGTTTCCTTTTAAATTACAGCAAAGAGGGGGAAAGGAAGAAAAAAGACCATTTTCAGGCAAAACACTCAATTAACTCTGAAACTCAAACATAATAAACTGAGTATAGATCTGTGTGACTACTCCAAGCATTTCTGTCTGCCTCCATCTATCAATCCATCTATTCCTCTCCCACCTCCCTTTAAGGAGACAAACATTACAAATGGGACTTTCTTCTTTTGCTTTTGTTGGTGAAATTAAACCTAAATACCTTAGAGGTCCTTATAGAGAAAAGGAAATAAAACGTTGAGTTTTCTTTAGCTGTTCTTCCTCAACTTTGAATTTCAAAGGAGTTAAAAGATCAAGGGGTGGTTTAATGGTTGTCACAGTGCTAAAGGTTTATCCTTACTTGACCTTGGGAATCTCATAGCATTTATCAAGTGCTTCCTTGTGGCTGTCATTAGAGGAAGACTGCAGTAATGGAAGGGATAAAGGTGTCCTATCCTCTAGGTCTTGTAAAAGAGTTAGGACATAGTATTAAGAAAACAAGGAGATTAATTCTTAAATGTCTAAGTTGAATCTGTCACTGTCTATACATCTGCACTGAGTCAGACATCAGTATACAAAAGAGTGAGTCTTTTCCATCTCTGATGGGTGATCAGAACAATGGTCATCGGCCACCTCATATACAGACTATTTTCCAATCACTGGTCTTCTGCCCCCGGAGAAGTAAGGCTCATTCACCATCTGAAGGGGCAAGAGATCTTCCTTTGCAAGTTCAGGAAATGTGAGTTCTTAAGTTTATAACTCTGCTGGCTCATTAATTCTGAAGTTAATAAAATGACAATTTTTAACACTATTAATTTCCATTTTTTGTGCTGACTTAATCATCTTTTTTAATTAACTTAATTACTTTTGAATGAAAATGTTCATTTTTAATAACTTTTTTTATGACTAGGAAAGTTATACACATGTGTGCTGCTTAAAGTTCAGAAAACAGGGAGAAGTAAAAAAAAAAAATCAAACTTTCCTTAATTCCATTCGAAAATACCCGCCTGTTAACATTTAGCTTTCTTTCCTTTCCTTCTATTTTTGTTTTCAATATGTGGGTAAAACTATCTGGCATCTGAAAAGCGTGGTGTTTAGTGGGAGAGTCTTTGTTTCACTTGACCCAAATTGCTCCTCTGTTCCTTAGTAGACTCATCTGGTCAGTTTGCATGTGGGACAACCAATAGCTCATAAACAGTGACAGGGCAACAGAAGAAGTTGGGGCTTCCACATTGTCTTATTTCCTTGATTTAAATTAGTTGAAAATAAAAGAAAGTCAAGTTTAATCAAACTGCTTAACTTGAAAAATTCTCAGCCACCATAACAAAACTCTAACGTACCTCTCCAAGAGTAGGTGTTAACGGATAAGGTAAAACGAGCAGGCTTCTATCCAGGAGTGGCTGAAGCACCAGGATTGAGCATTTAAAAGAGACCCAAGCAATTGCAGAACGCAGCAGTTTTCAAACTGTGTTCCTAGAACACTTAAGATTCTTAAAGTATTCCAGGCTTGGGAAGGAAGTGGAGGTCAAGGATAGAGGATGGAGAATGGGGAGGCTGAGCCCAGTTATCTCCTTCCACCCTCACCCAATCCCCCAATCAGTGGGTCAATGTTTGCAAGTTTTTGCATTTTAGGTATATAAATAGGATTTCGCTTGATATATTATCAACAACTGTTTAAGAAATAAGAGACAAAAATTACTGGTATAGTCCAGACCTCTCCCACCAATAGTCAGGAGTATGAGATGACTTTCCATAACCGCACAGCTAATTAATATCAGGGTATAGTGGATATTTGTCTTTTGGGGGAGATGGTTATCCAGTGTTCCATCCCCTTCCCATTTTGGAGAAAATCCCTACTCTACGCAGCATGTATGAAAGCAGAACTGGGGATCTTTCTCTTTCCATGCTTAGGCAACCCAGGCACTGGATGCATGAAACAGCACAACGAACTGGATGCATTTCACCCAATTCTGAGTGCGGAGAAAATGATTCCTAAACCTATCCAGAGTGACTTGGTCAAGCCCCCTTGGTTCCTTCTAGTTTCAATACCTCTTTCCCATTGTTTCCTGTGACTCTGTCTTCTTCCAATAGATCAGTGTGGGGTTAAAATAGACGGCACTCCCTAATACACAGAAGGCATGCTAGAACCTAGAGATCCTTACTCCTGGTCCACCTCTCTTTCCTTTGTGTCTTAGGGCCTCTCTATTCAGCCACCAGACTTTTATCAGGCAGATTACTTGGGGAAAATGTATCTGCACTGAGAGAAATTCCTTATCGGGGAATTTTATATGGTCAAAATATAAAAATTTTCCAAGTTGCAAAGTTGGGAAAAGGTGAAAATTAACATTTACTGAGCATATACTGAGCATCAGGCACCATTTTCTACTGCGTCCAGCAGGTATTATGGCCCCTCCTTGCCTCTAGCAAGTAGGTATTATGACCCGAAAGAATAATCAATTCATTAACTGCAAAGCCAGGAAAAGAACTCAAAACCTACTGACCTCAAAATGAAAATATTTAAATTCATATGTCTAATTGCATTTTTATATTATAGATTGAGTTATCTCCTAAAAGAGATTATTATACCTACTGTAAAGGTATCATCAAGGAATCTTAAAAATTCAAGACAGATCTTCTGAGATCAGCTCATTGCTACTTATCTAAAATTTGATTAAAGACAAATAGATATAATGAGATAAACATGCCAACAACAGGGTGATTTATTCTCCAGGTAGTTCTCTACACTGATTTTAAATTAGGTGGGTGGTTTTAAGTCACCACATGGAGTTTTACAGTATGAGGGAGGCTCACCACTGGGGCCATCCTGCCCCCACTGCCAGCTGCATTTCCCACTGCTCATGTTCACTCTGTTTTCCATAACTAATAAGTGAGCATGGCCAGAGGAAACTGAACAAACCTTGGCAGATCAGCCTGATGAAGCAAAGATCAGGCCAACAGAGGCCTCCAGTCACTCTCAGTTAGCTCCACGCTCAGCTGTCTACTCACAGCTATGAGATACCTGAGGGCAGAGCCTGGTACCTGATTCACATGCAGGAGGGTTATCCAGGACACAGTTTGGCACAGGGCACTCGGGACTGGAAGGAATTTGATTAATCATTCTCATTACCTTTCGATTCCATGCACCTGAGCTCATTCACCCTCTTTCTAGAACTCGTAATCAGTAGCTTAAATGGCACCTGAACACCAAAACTAACCAGGAGAAGCAGATGGAGTTAGGTCGCCCCACCCGACTTTCGCTTAGGTCAGAGAGATCACCCAGAACTTGGAACACGTCGTTAAATCCCTCCAACCAGCCTCATCGGTGCCAGGAAACAACTTTGTGTGTATCCTGAACGTATTATCTTAGAATTCTAGTTGCTTTCTGAGTAGGAGGGGACTACTCACAACCAAATTTCTCCTTAGTAGGCAAGGTCACCAATAATCATGAAAAGACACCAAAAGAAGATGGATTGCAAAGGCCTCCAAGGATAGTAATATCCACAATTGTTAGTATATGTTCATTTGACTATTTTTCCTAGATTCTCCTATCATTTATAGATGTTTCATGCTTTTACCAGGATGAGCTATAACCACAAGATTTTTTCCAACAGTGACTTGTAACCCTTATGAAGTTAGATCTTCTATGGCTCAGTCTCACTATAATGTCACAGTTAAATAAATACATTGCTTAATCAAAACTGCAATTAAATATTACCCCACACCTATGAGAATGGCCTATATTGAAAAGACTAGAAACAAAAGTTGCCGAAGGGAGAGAGAGAAGCGAACCGCTGTACCCTGTCAGTGGAAAGGTAAATGAGTGCAGCCACTTTGGAAGAGTATGGGGGTTTCTCAAAAAATTAAAATAAGATTCCCTTATGATCCAACATGATCTACTTCTAGGTATCTATCTGAATAAAAGACAGATGCACCCCTATGTTCCTGCAGCATTATTTACAATAACCAAAAACTGGAAACCACCTAAATGCCTATCAACAGGTGAGTGGATAATGAAGGTGTGGTACATATACACAATGGAATATTACTCAGCTATAAAGAAGATAAAATTCTACCATTTGTGACAACATGAATGGAACCAGAGGAGGCACGTGGAATAAGTCAAAAGGAGAAAGACAAATACTGAATGAGATCATTCATATGTGAAATATAAAGAAACAAAGCATACAGAGAAACAAAACAAAAACTAAGCGCTGGACACTAACAGAACTGATGTTACCAGGGAGACGGGGTGGAGGAAAGTGTAGTGGGGTCCAATGGATAGTGGTGGAGAACTAGTAGAAATGTGGTGGTGGGCTTGATGTGTTGCCACATATTTGATAAAGAGTGAAACTGCACATCTAAAACTTGTTGTATCAATGCTACCTCAATTTAATAAAAACCTAAAGAATAAATGCATTGTCTAATTCCTGGAGACTCATTGAGGTAGATGAATGTATAGCAATAGTCTGTTTCTTTTTATTACTGAGAAATATTACATAATATGGATGTACCAAAATTTGTTTAATCATTCATTCAGTGAAGGACATGTGAGTTTTCACCAGTTTGAGGCTATTATAATCAAATCTTCTATAAATAGTGTTGTGCATGCTCGGTAAGTAAGTGTTCATTTCTTTGGGTTAAATGGCCAGGTTAAACGATTAAATTAGAAGATGACCCAATTTGTGGGTCATATGTTAATAGCATGCTTATTTTCTTTTAAATAAATTACCAAACTGTTTTCTAGAGCAGTTATCATTTCACATTACCACCAGCAATGCAGAGGTGATCCATTTTCTCCACATCTTTGTCAGCATTTGATATTGTCACTTTTTCATTTTAGCTTTTCTGACAGGTGTTTTTTGATATATCTTCGTGGATTTAATTTGCATTTTCCCGATGAGGTCAAAGATCTTTTAATGAGTTTATTTGCAACCTGCATATCCCATTCAGTGAAATGTCTCTCCATGTCTTTTGCTGCTAGGATTCTGCTGTTTGTTTGTTTGGGTTTTGTACTGTTCCTAGTTGGCTGACCATATCTCCTTGAGACAAAACTGGACAGGGCTTTTGGACCCCCTCTGTAGACTGGGCCCATGATAACTCCACTGCTCCTTTAGCCCCATGTTACAGATGGCCCTGGTTCATTAAAAATGAGGCAAAATTGCTGGCCAGAAAATATGAAAACATTTAAAACAGAACGTATGGGCAGTCTAGTTCTAAGAGTTCTTTATACATTCTAGATTCTAGTCCTTTGCCACATACACGTCTTGCAAATATTTTCTCCCACTCCATACCTTATCTTTTCATCATCTTAACAAGGTTTCTCAGAGAGAGTTTTTTTCTAATTTTCATGAAATTTAACTTACTAATGTTTTCTCTCCTGGATTATGGTTTTGGTGTTCAGTCTAAGAAAACTTTGCCTCATCCTACATACTGAAGAAAATTTCCTATTTTTTCTAAGAGCTTTATACTTCTGCACTTATGCTCATGATCCATTTTGAGCTAAATTTTGTATAAGTTACATGACTTTTGTTAATGGATTTTTTGCCTATGGATGTTGAATTGATCCAGCACCATTTGTTGGAAAGACTCTCTTTCCTCTATTGAGTTGATTTTACTCTTTTTTCAATAATAAATTTAAATAATATTTGTATGACTTCGTTTCTGGCTTCGATCTTTTGTCTTACTGATCTCTCTCTCTACCACACCACATGGTAAGTTACTGTATCCACAGAAAGCCTTAGTATAGAGTAGACTCATTCTTCTCATTTTATTCTTCCTTTTTTCCAAATTTACTTGAACTAGTCTAATTGTTCTTATTTTCCATAAAGTGTTACGACAATCTTATCTAAGCCTAAAAAGTCTTGCTGAGTTTTTGAAAGGAATTATGTTAAAATATATATATTTATTTTTGTAACTGTAGTAGCAAATCACCACAACTTGGTGGTTTAAAACAATAAAAATTTATTCTCTCAAAGTTCTGGAGACCAGAAATCAAAGTAGGAGTAAGGTTATACTCCCTCTGGGTGCCCTAGGGAAGAACCCTTCTTTGAAGCTTCCAGTTTGCAGCACTGGGGGCACTTCTTAGTAACAGCATCTCTCACTGCTCCTACTCCCCACTAATTTCTGTTTCCATTTTCTTCTGTGCACCCCTTACAAGAATATTTGTCATTGGATTTACATCCACCTTGATAACCCACAATGATCTCCTCAATCGAGATCCTTAATTTTAACTACAAAGACATTTTCCAACAAGGTAATATTCACAGGTTTCAGGGACTAATATGTAGCTATATTGTTGGGGAAGGGTGGGCATTCAGCCCTGCACAACCTGGAAATCAGTTACGGAAAACTGACATCTGTATTGAAATTCCCAATCCATGACACATTATGGCTCTCCATTTATTTAGATTTTCTTTGATTTTTATCAGCGTTGTATAGTTTTAAGCATACAAATCAAGGGCATGCTTTGTTAGCTTCATACCTAAGTAATTTATTGAGAAATTATAAGTTGTATTTATTTTTAATTTTGATGTTCATGTGTTTGTTGCATATATACTTATATATACATATACATATATATGCATATATAAGTATATATATGCATATATATTTGTATATATATAGTATCCTGTAACACTGGTGAACATATTGATGAGTTCTAGGAGGGGATTTTTGCTGTTGTAGTTATAGATTTCACAGAATTTTCTGTCTAGAAAATTATGTCATCTGAAAATAGAGACAATTTTATTTCTTCCTTCCAATTTGTATGCCTTTTATTCCTTTTCTTGCCTTGTTGCATTGGCTAGAGTTTCCAGCACAATGATGAATAAAATAAAGGAGATCTAGTATCCTTGACTTATGCCTAATCTTGGGGGAAACATTTTGTCATTCAGCCCTAAATGTAATGTTGGCTATAGGTGTTAGTTAGAAGTCCTACATTAAGGTGAGATGTTCAATTCAACTTATGTCCATTTTCTGAGAGTTTTTACCAAGAATGGGAGTTTAGTTTTGTCAACAGATTTTCTGCACCAATTTGTATGGTCATGTGATTTTTCTTCTTTAGCCGGTTAATACTGATTTTCAAATACTGAACCAGACTTATATCCCTTATACCCTACTTGGTCATGGTACATAATGTGTATATTGCTGAATTCTGCTCGCTAATATTTTTTCAAAGATTTCTTTGTATAAATATTCATAAAAAATATTGGTCTGTACTTTGTTTTATACTATCTTTGGTTTTGGCATCAGGGTAATACTAAATCTACACAATGAATTTTGTGAAGAGATTGTATTAAATTGCTGTTAACTTTTCTGTTCAGTAAAATTCTGCCGAGTAACCACTGAACATGGAAATTTCTTTTTTGGGAGCTTTAAACATGCAGATTCAGTTTCCTTAATAGTTATATGGTTGTTCATATTACCTATTTCATATTGGCTGAGTTGTAATAGAGGTTTTTCAGAAAGTGACCCATCTGTTCTAAGTTGTCGGATATGTATTTGTAGGGTTAATTTGTAGCATTTCCATATTTCCCTAGCAGGCTATAATATTTGTAATAATGTTCTCTATCTTAATTTTGATATTTGTAATTTGTGTCTTCTTTTTTTATTTTTCCAGCTAGAGTTTTATCAATTCTGCTGATCTCTTTAAGGATCAATTTCTTTAATTGATTTTTTAACATTTCTACTTTCCACTTCATTTACTTTGCTCTTTAGTCTTTCCTATTTTGAACTGTTTTTTTTCTCACTTTTTAGATTATTGATTTAGAAATCCTATTTTCTAATAGGTGCACTTAGTTCTATAAATGTCTCTTGGCATTGCTTTGCCTGTGTCCCATTAATTTTGATATTGTATTTTATTTCCACTTAGTTTAATGGATTAATTGATAACTGAAAATTTTCTCCTTGACTTTATTTAGTAGTATCTTGTTTAGATTACAAGAATTTTGAGCATTTTCCTTGTATCTTTTGATCACTGATTTCTAGTGTAGTTGTGTTGTGGTTTGTGAACAAACTCTAATGTCTTGAATTCTTTTAAATTTGTTGAGGTTTTCTCAGTTCAAGATAGAGTCTATTTTGATATGAGGTCCATGGACACTTAAAAAAATGTGCAATTTGCTGCTAGTGGATGGAGTGTCCTATAAATATCAATTAGATCCTGTTAATTGATGGTGATTTTGAGTTCTATATTATAAGGACTGAACTGTCTGCCCTTCTTTCAAATTCATACATGGAGCCCCTAACCTTCCATGTGACTGTATTTGGAAATAGAATCTTTAAAGAGGTAGCCTAAGTTTGATGGAGCCATAAGCATGGGGCCCTAATCCAAAAGAATTGACCTCCTCATAAGAAGACTGAGAGACACTAGATGTGTGCATGTGCAGAGAAAAGATCAAAAGAGGACACAAAATGAAAGCTGTCAAAGATTTCAGGAGAATCCAAACATTCTGACCCCTTGATCTTAGACTTCTAGCCTCCATAAATATGAGAAAATGTTTCTGTAGTTTCAGTGGTATTTTGATATGATTGGCTTAGCAGAATAATGCATATTTCTTTGTTGATTTCCTGTCTAGTTGTTCTAACCATTGTTGAGGAGTGTGAGGTCTCTAACTATAACTGTAGGTTTGTCTATTTCTCCTTTCAGTTCTATCAGTTTTCACTTCACATTATTTTTTAGCTCTGTTGTTTAATATATATGCAGTTAGAATTGTTATGTCTTCTTGGTGCATTAAGTCATTTATCATAAAATAATATCATTCTTTGTCTCTGGTAATAGTCTTCGCTCTGATGTCTAGATCAACTTTTACTAATATAGTCACTCGAATTTATTTTCAGTTAATATTGGTATGATATACTTATTTCTATTATTTTTACTTTCATCCCAGCTACATAGCTATGTTGGAAGTGAGTTTTTTATAGATACCATTTAGTTGGGTCTCTTTTTAAGCCATCATGCCAATCTCTTTTCATTCATGTATCGAGACGACTTACATTTATTTTAATATAATTTCAATATGATAAGACAAGTCTATTTCTTATTTATTCCGTATTTCGCTTCTGTGTTTTTTCCTACCTTTCTATTGATTACTTGACCATTATTTTAAATTCTATTTTGATTTCTCCATAATGTTTTAAGGTATACCTCTGAGCAACTTGAAGTGGTTGCTCTAAGTATATTACATAAACGTCTACAAGTGTCATTATTTTACTAGTTCAAGTGAGGTAGAGGCACCTTATGTTAACTTATCTTCCCCTATTTAATAGATAATTGTCTTAAATATTTCTGTGCTATTTGACTGGAGTAGAACAATTATATCTAAAAGTTTTCTGTCCTCTAGGCTCCCCCTTTCCCTTCTGGGACACTGAAGAGTACAAGTTTTTCTTAGAGATTTTTGTCTATGCCCACTGGTACTCCACTTTGCAGTCTCATTAGCTCCATATCTGGGATGCAGGAGACAAATCACCATAGCGTATTTCTTTGTGCCCCAAGGTTATTAGTTTGTTTGTCCTTTTCTCTCCATCTTTCAGAGTCTTAGTAGATGTTTTATATAATTTCAAGGGGTTTAAGCTACATTTAAAATATAATGGGGCCAAGTATGTCGACCATTCTTCCTATGGGAGGGTTTTTTAAATTAGAAAATATCGTATGAAAACCAGATATGTTACTGTTCTTTAAAGGTTGAGACATACGGCAATACTGGATATAAATAATACACTCCAACAATATTCTCTAGCTCAGTAGAAGCTAACCTATTTATATAGGATACATGATAATTGGAGCTTTGATGCTTCATTGCATTATTCCCAGTCTATATTTTTTGTTTCCGTTATCTTCAACCCCTGTAAGAATTTGAGTTAGCAATTTCCAGGGATGCCTCCCTGGCATTTTCTTCCTGTTACTCTAACTCTCTCTCTTCTCAATATTTCAATACTGTATCACACTACTCCTGAGAACTTTACCTGGTGGATATGATACTATCTTTAAAATAGGTGTATGTACATGATACATATGTCAAGAATGAGGGGAGAAGCTATACAGGGAAAAGGAGAATTTGCAGAGAAGGAACCATGTTGACTTGAACATGTTCTTGTCAAGAGAAAAGTTATGAGCACCCATCTATTAGTAACATTTGTCACATCATTCTCATCTCGGAGTCTTGGAAATTGCTGTTTTGCCATCTTGAGCATCCTTCCTCAAGATTACTGCATATTCATTGCATGGCACTCTGGTCTGAGGTTAAATGCCAGTTACTCAGTGAGATCTTTTCTGACTATCTAAAAGAGTCCGCCTCCATTACAAATTCTTTCTATTCTTTACTGCATTTTTCTTTAATGTTAACCTAAGTATACATCATATCTTTATTTACTTGGATGAAAACCTTGTCTGTCTTATCTGGCATTATACACCTTGTTCCTGACACACATAGGTGCTTACTAGACATGTTATAAATGGATAAATGTCCTGAAACATCTTAATAACACTAAAAAATTAGAAAGTGTTCATGATAGGACAGTGAAGCATTTATAACCACTAAAAAAGAAGGGGGACAACTGAGGGAGTCTAAGATTAAAGATACTGAGAGCTCTCTTCAAATATTTAAAGTTCTGTTTATTGTAAGAGTGAACCCATGCGGTTCCAAAGGGCACCACCATGGTCAATTGCAGGGAGACAAATTTGTCCCCAATAAATATAAAGAAGAATTTTCTAATAGCTAGAAAATCTTTAACAGAGAAATACAGTATGTTCCCAATCACTGTTCCTGGTTATGCTGAACTAGAGAATCATATTATGGGCTGGTTATAAAGGAACTAACTTTGTGGGGATTTTGACTGGGTAACTACCAAAGCTCCTTCCAACTTCATAATTCTAATATATTCTAAAATAGAGAGAGGTGGATGTGTACTTTTCACATTTCCAGGACACTATAGACAGTATCACAGAGATAGGGGTTTAGTTTAAGAAGGCTAATTAGAGGGAATTTTGGAAGTGTACACAGAAAAGGTTTAAGTCCCTGATAGAATGAAATATCAAATAATAGCTTTTTATTTAAGAGTGTTTTACAATTGATAGGTCAGTTCAATTTCTTCAGAAAGTAGGACAGGAAACACTTTATAATTAATAGATATTTTCCCACCATGACTTTGAGTTTGCCACAGTTACTGTGTTTAAGGCTATTTCCTCACAGACACTGTGAGTCTGATTCAGTCAACTACGAATCTGAGGTTACCGTAATTACAGAACACATCTTAAGCAAGTATCTGAAAACATGCTGCTAGTTATAGCACAATTTTGTGGAAATTATGTTTTCAGTCAACACACATATTTGTAAAGTATTGAGAATAATTATCAACTGTGTCACATGAAATTTGAAATCAGTAGAGTTAGAGAAGAATTTTAAAACTGCAAAATTCTAGGTGTAATTGACAGGCTCTCATTAACCATATTTTAACAACTACTGATAATAATAAACCTTTTCTAGATCAAGCAATAAACAACTGTCAAACCTATACAAGACTCCTTGGATCTAGAACCTGCCTAGGCACATAAACATTTCTGGTTCAACTAACAGCACTTTAGAAGTTGTTTCTCTAACCTGGTATAGGATCAAAGAATCTAAGATCTCAGTCTCTAATATTTACAGTATTATTTTATTCTAATGCTTATGGTAACTAAACATTTTCAAAGATCTACTTTTTACCACCCTATTTTCATGCTTACATTGGATCCAAACTGTTCAATTCATATTTTTCAAACAAGCCATAAAAGCTTGACAACTCACATTCCCAACTCTGAATAAGAGCACACATACTAAACAATTAAAAAAAAAAAAAAGAATATTGCCAAGATTATTCTGGAAGCTCAAATTAGCAGTCTCCTTCAGATCCAGGCTGAAAGCCCATCACATACAGGTCTTTTTCCTCCCACAGAGGAAATACAATAAAGGTGGGTGTCGAATTCGCCCACCTTCCTTATGAATTCCATTTCAACGGCTCTGCCAGGAATTCAGGAGAGTCCCATCTCCTGGGCAGGTGGCACCAGCCATCCTCTCTCAGGCTTGCGATCCCACCACATTAAGGTTTCCTCCGCCCACTCCCCCGTCACATCCTGCAGTGCTTCCTTTGCTGTTGAATCACCATCCCGAGGAAGGACAGGCACTTGTGATCTCTGTTCCATCCAGGGGAGGCACAAAACAGCAGTGCTGTCTCCAGGAACAGCTGTCCTCGCAGTCCCCACAGAAATGATACACAGCCGCATGGCTTTGTCCCTGGTTTACAGATATCCAGTGAATGCTTATATATTTAAACACAGCTGTTGTGCATTAAGCTATCTGCACACAGGTGGAGTATCTGCTTGTCAGCTGAAAAAGAGGACATTAAGGGCCAAACAAAAGGCAGTGAGTATGCTTCCTCTTGGCACCTGCCTGGCCGCTGAGCCTCTAGTTGCTGCTCTCACACCAGTGCCTTCCCCACTTCAGCCCTTCTGCTCCCAGCCTCCTGCCAGCCAGTGTCCCCTCTGACTTTAGAGCAGCACACCCTCTCTCCACGTGAAAGGCTTCCTCTGGCTTTGGACTTGGCATCCTGGTTTCTAATGCTCGATATACTTGAGATACTTCAAATCTTCGAGCACAGGGTTACACAGAGCAGGTTATCTGGGTCTTGAGATTGCACACCAGTTTAGAGACTTCCTTTTTCATGTTGATGCCACGAATATTTGATAGAGCCTTTGGTGCGTTAACCCAGAACTGTTTCATTATTCTCTCTAAGCTTCCTGCCGTGATCATTCCAACTGGCCTCTTCGAATGCCTTCTGTATTATGATACACTGCTATTTGTTCATTTATTTATTTAGCACAATTCAACTTATATATTTAGCAGGTAAAACTTGGCATTATCATAATCCTTGTTCCATGATCTGTCTTTGCCTGTGTCTGGACCATCTTCCCCTTGACAGAACATGGACTTACTCTCAGGCAGGTCCTTTCTGTAAGGCACGCCAAGCAGGATGCAGGGACTAAACCTCAGATGTCCAAGCTGAGAGAGAGCTTGAGATAAGGCCTTTAATCAAGTAGCCCAATACCTAGCATGACTGTCCAGCATTGTCTCATTCTGTCCTGTAATTCATTAATTTATTTTACTTTATTTAACCTTTTTTTTTTTTTTTTTTTGTTAAAGAAAGGTGCAGGCAGGAATGAAGACGAACGGACGAACGGGCAGATAGGCAGGAAGAGAGAGGAGGAAGAAATATTTATTTATATGACTGAGTTGCTCATCCTGGTTGTTTCCTCTGACTCTGGTCATGAACCCAGGTCCTGGGGATGTATGTGAACTGAGCCAACCAGAGGCGACTGACGTAACCGCTAAGACACCAGGACACACAATTTATTTATTTATTTTAGAATGCACATGTTTTCATCAATGTAATTCGAAGAAGGGGAAGAGAACTGCTTATGCAGGGGGGTATATTTCAACACCCACTCTGTGTGAGTAGCTTGACACTGTTTTCAATATAGTCTACCATCTTCTTAATTTGTACATGCTCTCAACAAACTCTAATAACATCTGCAACACTGATATCCTGCAAATGAGAAAAAACAGAAATAAAAAAGCCAGGACCATGTGACTCCATGGAAAACATGCTTTTCTCTCTGTCACATTCCCTCATATTGTTCAACAATTCTGAGAATGTAATGATGTTGCTGTGTGTATGTCATAGTATGACTAAGAGGCAGACTCAAGTCAGAATGTCAGATCATCACTACCCCATGACTGTAGACCACTCACTCACTCTATTTCGATTTTCCTGTAAAATGGGGATTCTGGTGCCTATTTTCTTTCGATTCACTGAGGATCAGTGTGTTGGCACAATTAAGGCTTAGAATAATACTTATTATATATTAAGTACTATGCTAATATTAGTCATTCATTTATATCTTACTGTAGTAGAGTATAAAGCTTTTGAAAATCAGGGTAATCTACTTTTTTGTATTCACACTAATATCAGTAATAGGTACTCTGTAGCTGGCTAGATTAATTCTTATTAACCGATACCCTTTCTATTGTTTACCATACAATGAAGAAGTAGCTTCATCAACCCAGACCATTATTTTCAGACAGGTAAGCATTGTTTCCAAAGTTTACAGTGAAGTCCAATCTTAGATCTCTGTTGATAATCATCACAGACCAGTGATTTTACTCTTCCCATTACTTTCCTCTTCTTGTATGTACAGATTATAGAATTTAAATTTAGTATGACAACTGGCATTGCTCAACATGGGAGGATGCTCTAAAATTGAGATCTGTTCATTGCTAACTCTTTGGCTCACTTATTCTTTTATTCACAAGACACTGTTTTGCTTTTTAGCTAGGTATTATGATAGGTCCTAGGGGGAACTTAGAATAAAGGTTAGTAAAGAAAAATAAAGCAAATAATCACACCATAATATGATAAGTGCTATAACAAATGAAATAAAAGATGAAAGAACCACTTAAGTATTTCAGAGAAATCAGTCCAAGAAAGGAACATTACAGCAACATTTGGAAGAATGAGGAAGTGGCTAGAAAACAGAGGGAAAAGAAAAGGGAAGATTATGTGCAGTGCATACAAAAAATACACCAGCAAAGTCAGGGTAAAATCTAAGTTCTGTGTGGCTGGAACCTGGGCTACATCCCGTCAAGAACTGAGACAGGAAAGCTCAGTTTGGAACAGATCACTGTGTTGAAGTGACTGGAGTCAGGAGGGATTGGAGACACAGGAAGTGGTCAGAAGATAGGAGAGATGAGCCCAATAACGGCAGGATGTCAGCCTGACATGGGAGATGCAGAGCTGGCAGTAGATACAAGAGTCTCAGGAAGCAGCGTTGACTAGACTGATGACAAATACGCAGTGAGGGGGAAAAGTGATCTCAAATACCCTAATTTGTTTTGTTCAGGTGATATATTTACCATGATCAGATTCCTAGAATAAACTATTCACCAGAATGAGCACACAGGAACCCCCCCGACCCCGCCATGAGTGCTTAAAATTTCCGAACTGAAATTACGGAGAGTTGCCCTTTGGCTTTTTCTTATACATTTTCTTCTTTGAACCAGTCCTAAAACATCTATTACACTTAACTAAACTCTACACCCAAGTGAAACCTCCTTTCACTCATTATACCAGCTTATTAACTTGACCAGAGCCAAAAATATCTTGGCTTCCCAAACACACAGTTCTATCTTGGACTCTGAGTCAAAGTATTGCCAATAAAAACCTGTTAAAATGCAAATGACCCATCTTGGGCTGTGTATACACTTAGAGCATCAGAAAAGCAGGGGCCAGCTATGACATATTTTGAAGGAACACACAGGGTTCACTGACATTAGAAACCCGAAACTCCCCCAAAGCGGCAGCTCTCCGGGAACACAGGTGAGGGAAGATCAAATCAGAAAAGCAGACCCGGTCTGGAGCAGGGTCCCTCTGACTCCCCACTCCCTGAGTGTTCCTACTCACCAGTGGAGACCAGTATGCTTTTCTGGATCAGGGGTAACTTAATAATACATGGACAGATGCTATTCATGGAGAACCTTTGCTCTAATTTACAGCTCAACCAAGAGTTCTCATTAGAACTATATGTATATGCAACCTCTCATAAGACCTTCTTCACACCCTCTGAAACCTCAGAAATCCACTCTTAAGGGCTCTGGACTCATATCATTCAATATTTGTCTAAGTCCATGGCAGATGGGCACACCCCTGGCATTTCACATATCCAATTATTTTAGACTTTTTTAAAGAGTTTATTTTTAGGGCACTTATAGATTCATGGAAAAACTGAGCAGACAGTACACATATTTCCTATATACCCCTCCATGTGTATCACCTCCCCAATTACCAACATCCCCTACCAGAGTGATACAACTGCTACAAATGATGAGACTTCATTGACACCTCATTATCCCCAGAGTCTATGGGTTCATTAGAGTTTATTCTAGAAGATACAGTCTATGGGTATGGAAAACTGTATAATGATATGCATCTGCTATTATCAGTATCATACAAAATAGTACTAGTTATTGCCCAAAAAAATCCTCTCTGCTCTGTTTATTCATTCTTCCCTCCTCACTTCTCCCTGCCAACAAAACAGTTAACCACTAATGTAGAATAAGTGAGTGCCCATTTCAGGCCCCTTCATGTTAAGTTCTTATCTAGGAATCAGGCTTTCAAGGGTCCCACTTAACAGAATGGATGAGTCCAGACTCTGCAAGCCAGGGAACTTGAAAGGCATGACTGCAAGCCCTTCCCTCATTCTTCCTTGTCCTGTTGCTGGCAGGTCACATTTCCAATGTTTTGCATGCCATTTAGAGTGCATGTGAATGGCATAGAAACAAAGCCCCACCAGGGAACCAGCACTTAACTCCTGACACCTGTGGTCGCACGCCAGGGCTATGTTCGAATCACGCCCGTGCAATTCACCCGAATAACTGGTGTAACTTTCAATACTTTTGTAAGTACTTCTGAATGTCTCCTCATGTAAAACATGTCTCACTTTGCATGTCCAATTATAAAATCTTTAAGCTACCTTAATGGGAAAAGGGATAAGGAAGGCCAACCTCGCTTAGTGAAAAGACTAAATAATGGCATTTTAAATGGTAATTTTCTTCATCTCCCATCGCTACAACTGCCAGAGCACTTCGTAGCAAAATTTTTGCAGCACCAGCTTCAATTAATAGAGAGAAGTGGCTTGTAATTAGCCTAGCAATTGTTTGTAAGCAAAAGGTACTTACAGGACCTTTTAAAGTCATTCCCAGACTTTTGTTGAAAATCTACTTCGGTGACAGGAGTAAAGGAAATATTTGTCTTTCATGTTGCAATAAGAACCCATCGTTCTGTTTGCATTATCAGTTTGCATTATCTGGACCCTGGAAGAAAGCCTTTGAGAGGCAAATGTAAACTTCAACTCAGGGCAAATCCAAATAAAATCAAGACCAGTACCGGAAGTTCCAAACGCAGGCTTGTCAGTTTCTTTCTTATTTAAAAACAAAAAACCTTCCCTGAGTCAGGTTTGAATCAAGTTCCTCCTCTGTCATCTAGTCTCAGTCTTCAGAGATAATGGCACGGATGTGACAGTACCTCACACAGGGTGTCACACAAGAAAGGATTGTTGGCTGTGAACTGCACGCGTGCGGTATCTACCGCTGGAGGCTAAGGCGATGGTCACTAGAACATCAAAAGTATTGGGTCTCTTCCTTCTTCAAAGCATGGAGAGTGACTGATTTTATTGATTGGCTTTGGTTAACCCACAGAGTTTAGTAAGTGCCGGGAGCCAGGGCAGATCTTAGACACCACAGACTAAGCAAGTCAAAGTCAGGACGCCACCTCTCTTGGAGACAGCGGGTGTTCATGTGACGTACGCCTGGCTGCACCAGTTGCTCAGAAATACAGAACAGCAGCATAAGGAAAGTGCCGGTTACTATTCGGAGAACAGAGGGTTCCAGGACACTCCCAGTAAAGGAGCTGAAACTGTACAGTTGGAAACCATGGGGAATGAAGACCTGACAGCGGCGAAGGGTCTGCCGGGTTGTTTGAATATCTGCTGCTACTGCTAGAGACCATCCCTTATCTGAAGGCCCGAGGAGGGCCAAAGAAGCCTTTGACCGTCAACCCTGAAGAAGCGGCAATAAGTTGAGCACCTCCCACTGTGTCTTCGTAAGCTGGAGCCCGCGTGGAAAAGAGACAAGAAGGAACTACACCGATATGATAAAAGTGTTGTGTCTGAAGAACAGAACTGTGGATGATTACCACTTAGGCTTTATGTTTTCCCATAGTGTCAACATTGTCCATAACAGGCATTAATTTTGAATACACAATTTTTGTTAAATATTCACCTCAATTAAAAAAGAACATTGACTGGTAGGCACAACAATGATCTGATAAACAGCTGGCTGGCAGACAAAGAAAGTTCTCTAAGTCCTAACATGTTCTCGTAAATCATTAGCCCAGGTAACCTGTATAAGTAACAACATTGTTCTTCCTGATGCCTTATTATTTTATTGGTGGCATTAGCACAGCTACCATTTATTGTGAGCTTCCTCTGTTTTAGAGTACTACGCTAAATTGTTCATGTTCTTCTTTTAAGGATCAGAACAGTTTTACATGCTAGGCACTATCATCATCCACATGTAGAGAGGAGGAAACTGAGTCGGCAACCATCGAGACCAGGATATAAAGCCAGATCTGTCTGCGCCCACAGATCTAAACCACTTGGTACAAATCCAAACAACTTCTCAAACACCACCTACCTCTTCTGCACGCTGGGTTGCTCTGACAGTCACTGAGTCTCTGTCACTCAGGACACCCTCTTTAAGAGGTAAGCTTTCTGGCAGGAGAAATTCCTGTTTATTTTGTTCAATGTCATGTTCTCAGAGCCAAGAACAGTGCCTAGTATATAAAGCCCATGCAATGAACATTTGTTTAATTTATAAATAAGCTCTAATACATCAAGTTCTAGTCATAATATTCTATCTGTGCTTGTTCTCCAACTCCTACGAGCAAAGTAGTCTCCACACTTACAAAATCTACTCTCATCAAGATGATCACAGTTCTACTAGCAAGTTGTTCTCCAACAGTTTTCCTTTACATACTGGACTCAGACCCAAATAGCACACCCTAGACTCCCCCATGAAGTTGGGGGGGACGGTCTTGTGACTGAGTCTAGTCAATGGGCTACAGGTGGAAGTGATGGAACCATTTTCAACTCTGACCTGTACAACCTAATATTCCACACTCTCTTCTTCCATTGGCCAGCTAGATGTGTGACAGAAGTGATAGATGGAAGAAGCCAATGTCTCTGGAGGTCATCATGGAGTCCTTGTTCTACTCAGCTGACCCACATTGGGCCTAAACATGAGCAAAAATACACCCTTTTCTGTTAATTCAATAGATCTTACAGTCATCACAGCAGTTAGTCTTCCCTGACTAACACACCCTCTATCAACTAAAATTTATTTGCACAAATATATCATATATGTTTATAAATAAATACATACAAGGTCTGTAACTTCATATAATTATAGAACATCAGAATATCACATTTGAAAAGAACAAGATACCGATGAAGTGAAAACATTTAAAAATTTCTTGCTAATCATGATGGCTCCGTTTTCTTAATAGACAACAAGCAAGGGGTGTAGAGAAAGATTTTTCATCAACAATAATAAAAACAAATCTATATTCCAAATGGTCTTGATGATTTTTGGTAGCTGACTTTGTGTTCCTCTTAATTGCTCCTTTATTGTTTTTAACTCATAACATAGCTGACAAAGGACTCAAATTAGGAGCAGAAGTGACAGTTCTTCCATTTTATTGTTGTTCACTTATAATATTGATTTTATTTTCAATCCAAGGTCTCCTTAAAACAGTTTGGATAAGCCACTTGTCTATTTTATGAAGGCTGGTTTCATAAAAGCTAAATCATATAATCCATAAATCCACTTTACCAGGCAAACCTAAAATGTGATATGTCCCAGTTCATTGAGGACAGATGAACATATGAAAGTATGCCAAATTTTCCCTTCCTGTAAGACCAGTTTGTGGAAAATCTTCCCTCCCTTCAAAATGTGTGAATACTTTACAGTCATCGTAATCGTGATACCAGATCATTTGAAGATTCTAGTCTCAATCCACATACTAAAAGTATGCTAAACTTATCATTTTGTCCTTTTTGTTATAAAATAAATTGAAATTTTGTATGAACTCTACAATTGCCATCCTATTTTTGAGGCCACTCTTCTGTCAGGTGCTTTGGACATTCAAATCCTACTGCCTTAGATTTTTGAAATCCATGATCTGCCTCCCAGTTCTGCATAAACAGCTGATGTCACTCATAGAATAAGACACTGATGTCACTCCACCTTAATTCTCTCCCACTGTAGCCCCATCAAAGTCAGAATTCTTCCTCTTCATTTGACCTAGAAGTCCTGGTCTCTTTTTCCTAGGGATACAGCTAGATTATTAGCTAAGCTCTTTGATTTACCCTAAGACAAATTACACAACAAACACAATTCTGTCTCAGCCATGCCAGTGAATGTCTTTGGCTAAAAAAGTTGACTGTCAGGCAGTGTGAGATGATGACAGACCCCCGGGAGCTTTGAGCTATAATATCCACATTTCACACAACTGTTTCTTCAGTGAGGTCAACACGGCCTTTTGTAGCTCAGTCTCCTTCTCTATGGAACAGGAGCAGTAACGTCTGCTCTACATCCCAGGAGCTATGAAAGGAGTACAGAAAGAATAAAGGACTGTGGGAGAAGAGTTCCTTATAGCCCTAGCTTGGGTGGGCTGCATGAAGACTTCAAGGAGGAAACTTGGCAAAAATTTGAGAAGGGAGGTTCTCAAAACCAATCAAGCTGCTATCTGATGCTGTCTTCTGGGAAACGCTGAGAGCAGCTCAGAACAACACAAGACAATAAAATCCCTAAAATATTTTAGGTTTGTATCCCTTTAATCAAGACCTCGAGTCTCACAGTGAATAAACCAATGAAGGAGCAAGCCTCCCTGGGCACACAAAATGTAGGGCACATGACAGACACCCCAACCAGGCATAGAGCACGAAGCCAGGGAAGGAAGAGTCAGGACTTGACTAGAGCATGGCAGTGGACTTTGAAGTCAGGGTGAGTTCAGTGAGGCTCTGGCTAGCTTCAGGTAGTTTAATAAACCTATAAATCCCTCGGTGTTACCATAAGTACCTACTTTGTGTCATGTTGATGAAGATTTAATGAAATAGCACCTATACCTGATAGAATCCAGGACCTGGTATATAATGTTCTCAAGAAATAGTTACCATCTTCCTCCTCATTCCTTCCTCTTGCCCTTGCTTATTCTATCTTTAAAAAGAAATATATGAGGCATAGCTAACATGTGCCAAGTACTTACGAGTGAGGCTTGGCAAACACTTATCAACATCAGAGGTTAGAGATGTGCTTTGTGGTGGGTCATGCAGAGTGGATGCTCATGCCCTGGAAGACCTTGCCAAGAAGTCACGGGTGGTGAGCAGCGAAAACAAAGCAACAAATCCTGGCCAAGTTGGGAGGCAGGGAAGCTCCAATTTGGTAGGCAGCTGGCAGCCGGTAGGAATGACCTTACTGATTCAAGGACACCCTAAATGAAGTGGGTGAAGAGCAAAGAGGAAGATGGAAAGCTAGGAGATTTCACAAGAGGATCTTACTTCCTTACCAACAAATAGGAGCCAGCCCTAAAGTTTCTCTTGCCATAGCTGTGGCCTCAAGCCATGCTCCAGCAACCTGACTCTCCAGAGTCCACATTTCACTAAATTCTTTCCTTGGAAAAACAACAGTTCTCACTTAACATTCCCCGCCATTTCCATACCCACCCATGTGAAGATAGCATCTTTTCATCATTTTAGAGGGTCTTTAATAGGCAGCTTACCAAGTCCAAAACACTGAGTATAGAGGCCATGGAAAACTACAAGTTTTGATCCACCTTAGAGCAGTGACCCATACCCCACAAAGACAGGTGATATCTCTTGCGGATACATTTCATTTTCTGTTCAGAAGAGCAGTAAGAGTGCTGGGGTAAGTAGATGATTCAGCAGACAACCAAAAGTTTTTCCTTCTTAAGGTAAGCTCATGAATAATGATATTAAAACATCCCTGTTAAGAACAGGTTAAGAACTGAAGTACTCTCATGTGTGCCCTTTGAAAAAGATAAAGCAAGTTCTCCTTAGTAAAAAGTTGAGGCATTAATTATTTAATTAGACGAAGTAGTTGCTGACTTTTTTAAAGCAATAGGCAAATTTTTCACAAAGAACAGGATTTGTATAAATTCATATGTCTCAAGTTCCTGTTCCTGCAAATAAACTAGCTGAAAATGTAACCCCAGAGTTGTCTTTAATGTATTTCAAGAGAAAAATCTGAAAGAAGCAACATGCCACAGAAACTAGAGTTTTTTCCTACAGTGGTGACTTAGCCTTTGAAAAATATATTGATTTGATTGCTTTTACAGTGTAAATTGTAATAGCTTCACAAACAAGAGGAAATGTCAGGAAGTGGAGGTAAGAACTGTAGCAAATCCATGAAGGATAATATTTTCGAAATTTTCTGTAGATAATACAAATGATGCCACTTAATCAAGTGTTGAAAAGGTTCAAATTAATCCTCACTTCACTACACTTAATATAAATGTCCCAAGTCAATAAATCTTGATATTGATTAATCAACCCCCACACATATACTCAATTCAACTCTTAAGACCCACTAGTTCCCACAGGCAGAAGGGGCAGATGTGACAATACTGATTTACAAAATCAATACAGAGCAAGAGTAGAGAAATTAACTACAGTAGAGATGACCCATTAAATCATTCGTCCTCTCTCCATTTCCCTCTTGGCCCTTTGTAAGGTATTTTCTTTCTATATATTTGAACCACTTTATCCAACTAGGTTGTAGAGGTCAACAGATATGAGGACTTATTCCTTTTCTAAGAAACCAGTCTCATCACCTACCTCCCAATACTGATCTCAAGTCTTAACTCTACCTACATGATTCTCAACACTGGCAGTGCCCTGGGAGTTTTTGAAACACACGGATGTCAGGTCTCATGCTCAGAGATTTGTCTTTATTTGATTTGGGGTAGAAGCTGGACACGCCTGTGTTTTCTTTTAAATATTCAAGTGACTCTAATGTTCAGAAAGGAATAAGAACCAGTTCTAATGTCAACAGTCTTACTCCTGCTCCTGATTTTGGACATCTTCTTGCTGGCCATGATAAACTGAACTCAATACTAGCAGAGTGGGAGTCAGAACGCATGTGACTGTGGTGAACCCTGCTTGGCTGAAGAACACCAATGAAGAATAGCTGCCATGGAAATCATCATCGCTGACGGGAGCATAACACATGTATCAAGTGAACTGGGGCACCTGAGGGGGGAAATGTGACTGAGAACTACAGCTTCAAATGAAGAGGAAAAGAACAACTTTCCAAGTAATGACATCAGGAGCAATCCAGTACATGGAGAGCTTCCAGAGATAGAAACCCATTTGATTTGGAATTCCTCAATGGATCACCTTAAAACTTAGCTTCGGGAAGAAATAAAATGGAAACAGAAATGCAAAAACTAACTTGTGACTTCTTACCATATGCAGATGTTGTTCTAAGTGCCTTACACTCACCTAAGTCTCACCATAACCCTGAGAGTGGGTGCGATTGTTCTTCCATTGCAGAGATGAAGAAATTGAGGCACCTAGGTCACACAGGTAGTAAGTGACAGAGTTGGAATTCCACCTGAGAGTGGCTCCAGAGGCCATACTCTTAATCATTCATCTCAACCACTTCTCAGCGCTGAGTAATGTGGACACAGAGCAAGCACAGGCAGTCAGAAACCAAAGGTGCCATATTGTCTTACAAGTGCTAAAATACCATTGCTTCCATAAATATCTACAAAGGAGTTTCAGACATTTGCATCCATAGAGATTACCGGAAGAGATATTTTTTAATTAATTTTATTGGAGGAACATTTTATCATAATAAGATACATGTTTAACTGGTGCCTCATAGCAAATCCACATCTGCATCTAATATATTCAGCTCACCATTACTTCTGTTTTCCTTCACCATACGATGAATCTCTTCTATCGCCCAGTTATTTTTACTACAATCGCTGGGCTCCCTTCCCTAGAGATTTTGATTTCATAATGTGGGTGGGACTCATGACCTGCATTTAAAACAAAGTGGAAAGGTCTCTTGATCGTGTCCAGGTCACCAGAGAAGCCCAGGACAGCAAGCGAGATAAAGTCATTTCAGCAGTTAGGAGAGAAGTAGAAATCTCCCAACACCGACAACAAAAGTCCTTAATGGGAGTGAGGGGGCAGCAACTGAAGAACGAAGAGTTAAGGAGGAGTTGTCAGGGTGTGGAATCCATGAGGGCAGCTTCTCTTCCAATAAGCCTCTTGTGGAAGGGTAGTGCTTTGAGGAAAGTTATTTGTAGGAGAGGGGAAAGTGCCAGAATAAAGAGAGAGATTAAAAATTCAAGAAAGACCAGCAGAGATTGATGATGGAAGAAAGTTCTGGAGAAGCCAGGAGGGAGCACCGTAACTGCAGAGAGACCAGCTGCCAAAGTCTCCATTGCAAGAAAGGTCCAGAAAGCCGCCTCACACCAGGCCTCTTGGCACCGTGTCTGGCTGTTCAGGTGTGTACTTCCCAAGCAGCGCTGGAGCACAAGGTTAATAGCTATCTTCAGAACAGTTTTCCAAAGTCTCATGAGAAAAGTACCGTAGGGCAGAACATTACCAAGTCCTGCTCAAACCCTGGACGGCCAGTGCTGTGCTTGATTGACAGGTAGCTTCTAAGATGACCACAGTGGATGTGTGTGCACTTTTCTTTTGTATGGGATGTTATTCTGGTCTCAGGGCTCTCAGCCCTCACTGCAGAATCAGCTGCATAATTTATAGGACATGGTGCAAGCTGAAAATGTGGAATCCCTTATTCAGAAATTTAAAAAATTCCCAAATAGGCGTGCCCTGGTGGCTCAGGCATTAAATCTGCAGCTCCAGCTGCAGTGAAGCCTGCAGTCCACATAAAATTCAAGGACCCAACCTCTCAACCCAGGACCACAGGAAACAACCAAAATGAAAACCTGAGCAAATAAATAAATGTTTCTTCCTCCTCTCTCTTCCTGCCTGCTTGCCTATATACCTTTACTCCTACCTGCTCCCTTCCTCTAACAACAACAAATTAATAATAATAATTCCAAAACAGCAACTGCAGAGCAAATGTGGGGCTCATCTAAGCAAGAGCCCTGTGTGACTGAAGTTTGCTTCTCTGTGAAGCTGGCCCTGCTTGGTTGCACATGAGGATTACCTGGGGAGCCTTTAAAAATTCCAGGGTCTAGGCCACACCTGAGACCAATTAAAGTCTAAACCACTAGAAGTGAGAACCAGGCATCAGAATTTTTTTTAAAGCTCCCCATTGATTCCAATGTGCAGTCAAGGTTGAGAACCACCGCTTACTTGTCATAGACTCTGACTTAATACCAGCTTTCAAAATCATTTTCTTTAAGTAAGAAACTCTATCTGGAAAAAAAATATAATGGTCCCACCAAATGGATGTAGACCTACTTATACAGCAGTGAATCATATTTCTCCACCTAACCATTCCTATACTCGGGCTCATTATTAGTATACAGGGAAAGAATGCAACTACTTTTTGTATAATAAACACATGGGCTGCCCCACACACCAAAAATAAGAGGCAGCTTAAACAATGGAGACCATGCTAAATTCCTTTCAGGCCCTGAATTGTCTCAGCTCTACCAGATGATTCCTTCTAGGGTCTGGGCACTGGCCCAGAACTCATCCACCCTTCTGAATAATGCATGACACAAGGTCCTTCCAAGCAACAGTAAGCTTTGGACTGAACGCTCAGTTAAGGCAGGAGATTCTGATCCTCAACAAAATCCAAAGCTTGAGACTTATCCCAAGAGACGGGATCAAATAAGCACGATCACCTGAACAGCATCGCCGGGCAGCTCCTTGCAGATGCATAGCTACCCAAGAGTTAGGAGCCACAGATCCGGCCATCTGAGAAGCGTTTATAAGTGAAGGGAGGAAAGATGGGGCTTTTCACAGAAATCCAAAGACTCAAAATGTGTTAGGGAAGCCAAATCCTTAATAGTGGTCTTTTTTGCATAAGAGGTCCCAACTGAGAAATTACAGAGCCCTCCAGTGGCCCCATCTCAGGACAACAGCAGGACTAAGTCCTTTCATTCTGATCTTAACAACAGAGTGACAAGGAATGCTTTAGAGGTAGAGTTCCTGAGTTCGAAGCCTGGGTCCACCACTCTGTGGCTGTATGACCTCTCAGTGCCTGTATCCTCACTAGAAACATGGAGCTAGTGAAAGCACCATGGAGTTGCTGTGCAGATTAAAATAATCCGTGCAAGGTGCTTAGAACAGTGCTTAACACATGGGGGCCCTCAACACATGTCAGATGATCCACTGGCATGGTCGTTACCTCCACCACCACCCCAGCAGTCACAGGACATCTCTGTCTCACTTCTCTCCCACTTTGTTCCAAATGAAACCAAAGTCCAAAGGGTTTAAGTGTTTAGCTCCAGGTTTCACAAGGTTTCCAGTAAGAGTAGAGCCAGGCTGGGAACCCGCATTTTCTGTCTTAGGTTCTCCATTTCCCCATCTTCTACCTTGACAGATGAGCAGAGACCCTCTCTGTACTTTCTGGTGTGTTATACAGCAGATCACATCCTCTGAGTGAGGATTAAAAGAGATACTGTAGGGAAAGCTGGGGTGATTTCTGTCCATTCTGTCCATTCATAACCATAACCACATAATCACATTAGCTATTCTTGTTACTGTTATCATATAATTGATGAACTACTAGGAAAATGGCATGTAAATTAAAGCACCCACCATATTGGAGATGCACTTAAAGAATTGGCTTTCTTAAGAAATCTAACCTTTTGGTAAAAAAGAAATATAGTTTAAATACCCAACTTAAATTATTCCATGCATACCTTGGAAGTCTCCTTATTAGGTATGCTTAAAATAATAGAAGTCATGCTTCTAAGCTGTCAGGAGCGAGAAACAGGACCAAGATGTAATTTTGGAAAAGAAGTTCAACTTCACAAACCAACAGTCCCACAGCTAGAGATTGGCTAGTAGAGAAAGAAAGCTTTAAACCTTCTCTTTTCACAAGAAATTTTAAATCACCATGCTAAACCCAACTCGCTTTATTGCTAGCATTCTTCTTGGCACAATTCCAGGTCCTTGGTGCAGGCTCACAGGCAGTCATGTAGGAGGTGTAACCCTATCATTTAGAGAAAACTTTCAGACTAATCAGATGACATTATACCACTAGATTTATTTTCCACCCAAGTGGATGGAAAGTGAATTTCTTCTGGAAAGAAATATGCCCTATGGCACCAATTTCCCTCTTTTGCTGAGTGGTCTAGGGAAAAAAAAAAAAAAAGCAATAATAGCAATGAATCCATGACAATTAAACTGGCACATAATGAAAGCCACGAATACATAATTACCATGTCCCACTTGCTACAATACTCTCCAGAGTTGCCAAAAACTGCCCACTCTGATAGCAGCTGCCCTTACACTGGCCCTGGGCTCTGCAGCTGCATCTCAATGAACCCAACTTTGCGGCCTAGAATGGTTTCCCTGGTAACAGGGTTCTGGCTGAGAGGGACATTGATTACCCCTAGGAATGAGTTTCCACTTGGACAGAGGCTGGGTGAATCCAAAAGCAGAGAATTTGGATGGGGAGACAGGATCCCAAGGGGTCTTGGAGTCACTAACCTCATGGGAGGGGTCCTAAGGTTTTCCTGTCTGAGATGGAAGAAAGTGACATTTAAATGTGCATCCTTGAGGACGGTGAAGGTGAGGTTGAGAGTTGAAATCTCCAATCTCAACGAACCTATATGCCTTATCAGGAGAGCTGGTTGTCAAGAAGCTTGAATTTTACTCAAACTTTATTAATTATCTCTTACAAATTCACTGTAGACCCTGGATAAATCATATCTAGGTAAAATCCAGAAAGTAACAATTCAGTGATTTTCTAAGGCTTGAAAGCTAAGATCAGTTGAGAAGAGGGAAAGCCATGACAAAGTAAAAGAGAATTTCTAAGTTCACAAGTGTCCTCTTGGCATTATCATTTCGAAATTCTCCTCTCTTGTCTCCAGCATATCTCCCAGGCTAAGTTCATATTTTGCACCCCTGGTTTCCACAGTTGCCCAGAGAAGAAATGTTACCACCGAATTTGGCCCATCTCCACCACAAATGGAGTAAGTCTGAATGCTGACTGAGGGTGCTCCTCTGCTGCTCCGTGCTGGGAACAGCTGGAGTTGGTCCCCTTGCCAGCCCTTTTCCTGCTATGATTGCAAGATTCTCTGAATGGCTCCCCAGTCACATGTTAATGATGGATGAATGATGAAGGGATGGCATCTCCAAGAAGGAGAAAGGGAAAAGCATTCCAAGCAGAGGAAACAACATAGGTAATGGCTCTGTGGCTGAAGGACATGGATTCATATGTGGCCTGGAAATAATGCCAATGTGCTTAGAGACCGGAAATCAAGGAAGGTGGGACATGGAGAGATGGGGGAATGGAGATAGGCAGTTGCTGATCACGCCAGCCTTGTGAGTACTTTTATCTTTATCTTGGAAGCTATTAGCAGGGGAGAAAAGAAGAGGTGACATGACAAGATTTTATTTTGTAAACATTAGTTTAAGGACATAGAAAACCAATTAGGAGCCTACTGTACGATGTAGGTGACGGTGATGTTGGCATAATGGGGCTTTTCAGAAGGAAGAACAGCTCCTCTGTGAGTGATGGCTGCTTCCCTGGCTCCAGGCGAGGTCTCCTCCTCACCTTGCTCAGCTTTATCCTCTGGGACTCATGTGCTGCCTGTTACTGTCACACCACGGAGAGCTGACTCCCGCTGCCCCTCCACAGCCGCCACCTCTGTCCTCTTCCTTTGCACTGACATCTTATTCAATTAAAAACCTGAAACTCCAGGGATCTTCTAGCCCTTGTTCCCTCGGAAAGCACAGAAACCTCGTTACTGGTTGTTAAGTTTTTATCTCACAACAGTCACTTGCAGTAAAGAGAGAATGTTTGACAAACACAATGTCTTTTAGGCATGGAGAGACTAAAATCCAACTCAACAAGCAAACAGCCTTTCACCATTGGACACCAAAAGGTAGTGTAAGACATGGTGGATGTGGGGAAATCTGGTCCTTGGAATTCTTCATGGGTCCAAAAGAACTCCAAGAGGTGAGAGACGATTCCTTAAAAAAGTTATTTCAGTGATCCCTTGAGAATATATCTGTCCTGCCTGAATTGGAAACACCTAGGGGACAGAGATAAGTTAAGCTTTCTGAGGCTCTCAGTGATCCACTTTGGGTCTCACAGGCACAGAAGAGGAAAGGGAAGCACTTCGCCACTTCTCCCGCCAGGAGAGACAGCCTCTTGTCCCTGCTCTTGACTCTGGGGTCCTGTGGCTGCTGTGACCAATAAATACAATAGAAAACAATCAAAATGATGCTGTGCCCTTTTCTCTTACAGACATCTACAGAAGCTTCCCCTTTTGAAGATATAGGCATAATTAAGTTGGACAATTATTCTTATGCAAAGGATGCTTCCTGTTTCAGATGGCATCCTGTTGGAGAGCATCTGCTGAAATGACACACGATAGTGTGAACGATCCCTAACAAGTAGCAATCAGAGATGAGACGAGGTTTGTCAAATAGTAGTGTAGATCAGTGGGAATCGAAGGACTTCAGTATTTAAGATCTGATTTGCAAATGACCTTTAAGGATTATAACTATAGAGTGAAGTAGAGTTTACCTCTATAAAGCCCCCCAGTAGACACCAGGGTCTTTTTTGTATAAGAAAGTTCAAGATTGTTGCAGGTTTGTTTTACTCCTTGAATTTCAATCTGTGCCTCCCCTGGGGCCCATCTCTGAGGACAGAGAAATCACCTGATTTCAGGGACAGGTGCCCTTTACATTCAGCTGTCTCTTCATGCCCCAGCATAGACTCCTCATTGGTCCTCAGGTCACCAGGGGAACGGGCACATAGAAGGAACATTTTTGCAATTTTTTTTTCTGCAAAATCTTCTGTTTTCTCTGGTCAAGGAGAGTAGCGGAGTGAAAATAAACTTACGGGGAACCTAGAACCGGGGTTCTAAGCTCTCCCTGCCTTCCTCTTGTCATGGAACCACGACTAGCTACTCCCTATCTTACCACTTCTATTTTATCATCTACAAAAAAACCAAAAAGAATACTTTGGGCAAGATCATCTGGCACATCCTTCGAGTTCAGAAATGTAGGTGTTAATACTTTTGACAAAGGATAAGACCTGTCCATCCTAACCTGGACCTTAAAGAGGAATCAGAAACTCTCAACAGGACCACATCCTTCTCCCAGTGGCCCTAACACTCAGTTTGCTTTATTGAGAGGAGCAGGTTGCCAGGAAAAAGGCATGACTTCTGCTGGTCAGGCCCAGCTCCTCAGCAAAGGACAAGTGCCGCTCCAGGAAGTTCATCAATGCCATCCAAGACAGCATGTATGCACACAGAGGCTTGAGGTGGCCAATGTTTCTTCTCGCCTTGAGTTAGAGAAAGATGGCGACTTTCAACTTCTATGGCTTCCCAGCACCTTCCTGATGAAACTAAACTGTTCAAGGAGCAGCCTGGTCCCCGGTGTGCACTCTGCTATGTCGCAGTCTGAGGTGCCTGAGCGACCTGCAATCTCTAAGACAGTATGTCCTCACTCAGTTCCTTGGCCAAAGGCAAATCTTTCTTCCTATATCTACCTCCAGGCCACTTCTAAGATGGTGGAAAAGTCAGAGATTTGGTTTTTATGCCCTGATTTTCACGCAAAGCCTGCCGACAGTGTAGACAGTAAATGCCCCCTAAAAGAGCAGCCAGAAAACCAGGTTGACCCAACAAAGGGTCACAGTCACTGAGGTGTCTGCTCAGGAGTAAACACATAGACCAGTGGATGAAAAAGAGCGCCCGCAAGAGGGTAGGAGCTAACAGGATGTGCATATCCAGTGGAGGAAGCACTGTGAATCCGTGAGAAGATAGATTGTTCCATAAAAGTGGTGCTACCAGCTTTTCAAAAAGAAAATAAATAAAAGAATGATATTCCTTACCTCTCACACCACATACTAAATTATACTCCAGTTGCATTAGAGACCTAATATCAAAAGCAAGTTTTAAGACAATTAGAATAAAATATATGCCAATATACACTAGCTTTATGACATTGGAATAAGAAAGATAGTTGAGAAAAAGCATAAGAAATATAACATTCACAGAGGTCCAGATTAATGCACTTAACCACATCAATGTTCTAAAGCCTCTTTTTGGCAAAAGAGACCATAAGCAAATTGAAAAACAATTGATAAAATGAAAGATACTTTTTATGTACAATAGTCCTCCTTTATCTTCAGTTTTGCTTTCCATAATTTCAGTCGCCCACAGTCAACCAGCATCTGAAAATATTGCATATAATAAGTTGTTTTGGGAGGATGGGACAGAAAACATACTCACATAACTCTTTATTACAGAATATTGCTATAGTTGTTTTATTTCACTATTGTTATTATTAATCTCTTATTGTGTCCAATTTGTAAATTGAACTTTATCCTAGGTATGTAGTATAGAGAAAATGTCTGATACTCTCTGTGGTATGAGGTATCCACTGGGGGATCTTAAGAGGCATCCTCCTCGAATGAGAGGGGATAACTCTCTCTTTCTTTCTCTTTCTCTCTTTCTCTCTCTCTCTCTCTCTCTCTCTCTCTCTCTCTCTATATATATATATATATATATATTATATACACACATATGTATGTATGTGTGCATGTGCATATACATATACATGAGAGTTTTATTTACATATGTACATGTATGTATATACAGAGACTGAGATAGATGGCAGAGAAGGGACTGGTATCCAGAATATAAAAAGACCTCCAGGCAATCAATCAAAGAAATGAAAACTCAAAAGAAATGAGCAAAGTGTAAGAACAAGGAACCCATAGAAAAGGAAACTTTAAGGTCAAAACTCACGAAAAGCTGCCCAATATCCCTAGTAATCAAAGAAACAGAAAGAAACCACTCATATCGGAGTGGCCCAACGTTTTAAAGCCCACAATAATAGCAAATGTCGGAGACAACACCAATCATCCCCTGTTGGTAGGAATTTAAATTGATCCAACTATATCCACAATTTAGCAAATATGCTAAATTTGAAAATGTGTATTCCTTAAGACCAGTAATTCCATTTCTAGTATACTTTCAACAAAGACCCTAGTGTGTGTGCTCAGAAGTGTGTAAAATGTTCACACCAGCTGAAATGTTTGCAAAAGCCAGTAACAGCATAAATATCTACCAATACGGGAATCATAAATATAACATTCCCATAGATGTATATATGACTGCAAATACATATGAACATGTGATATATATCACACAAGATGGAAACTAGAGTGAAATGTAACACTGAACAAAATACTATGGTAACCATTTCCATAAATACTACATAATATCTATGAAAACCTAAGTATGAAACTAACAGAAAAGTAGAAAAGCCTGGACTAGAAAAATCCATACTATATTCTTAGTGATTGCTTCTGGCTGAGGGATAGTGATGGAACAGAGAAATTTTATCTGTAATTTTTTAAATGTGTCTAATTAAAAATAGACCTAAAACAAATATGACAAAATATAAATATTTGTTCATTCTGGATACTGGGCACATAGTTTCTAATATTATTCTCTAGATTTCTCCTGGATATTCCTAACTAAGAAAAGAAAAGCAAATGATATTGTCACTTCTCACACCCTAAATAGGTCTGCATCTCTTCCTCCATCTCCTGCTCAGACTCCCAGCTCTTCTCAGATCGACACTACTCATCTCTCTGCTTCCAGTGTCCACCTCTATCATGTTACTAGAGTGCTTTTTCCAAAATAGAAATCCTTAAGAACTGTAAAACAAAATGCAAATCTAACTCTCTTAATATAGTCCCTTGACCTTCACCACAAAATCCTAGCTTCTTTGCATGGGAAACCAAGTCATCCGTTACCCAGGCTTCCTTCTCTGGATGTATCTCTCTGTTTCCTTCTCTGACCCCAAATGCCACAGTCCCTATCCAGGGCCCCACAACCTGCCTGGGCCACACTGAAGTCCCAACTCTCACTGGCTTTGTGGGGTGCTCTCCCAGCACTGGGCTCTCACTTAATTGCAGTTTGCCCTTCAACACAGAGCTCAGACATCCCCTTTTGCCCCCTTTGGGGTTCCTCCCTGGCCCCACAGGGAGCACTCTCCCAACCATTTCAGCAGCTAGTGCATCACGCTCTAACCACCTTCTCCCTGGGGACACAGTAAGCCTCCAGTCTGCAGAAACCACATCTCATAAACTTTCCCTTGTGTCCTCATTAGTGCTCAGTAATTTTGTCAGATGACTAGATTAAGACATGTATGTCCATATGAAGTATCCACCAAGAGTGGTTTTATTCATTCACTTACCAATGACTAGGGAAAACACTAATAGTAATAGTGGCCCCTAGGCTGAGGGTTTTATAGAGCAGCTGCTACTCCTTAGCAGGGAACACAAAGTAAGGAGAGGACATAATCCTTGTTAGGAGGAGCTTCCAGACTTACATAGAGCAAGCCATGAAAAGACTCAAAGCCTATTAAGTAACTAGTAGATACTGAAGTGAGTAATGACACATTCCATTCTGTCAGATTTTCCTTGAAGCAGAGAACTATAGAGTTGCTCAAAAATGAACAAGAGGCGACAGACCCTGGTAGCCTAGCGGTCTAGCATACCCTGGGCACAGTCCACATACATTCCAAGGTCCCAGATTCAAGACCGGGGGGGAACGACCAAGATGAACAACTAAATAAAATAAAGTCATTCTTCCACCTCTCTCTTCTTGCCTACACACTTGACTTCATTCCTCTTCATACCTTGCCTTTAAAAAGTAAATAAATGAATGAATGATTAAGAGGTCAGAATCAGGAAAGAAGATGAATGAGGAATGAAAAAGAAAGAAAAGGCCACAAAGGTACCAATGCTCTTTCCAAGTTTCCCAGCTGACTGCCCGGATGAGTATACATACTGAAGACTGGAGCAGGCCACGTCTGGCTAGGGTCCCATGGATGCCTGCCTGTCAGAAAGCCCTGTGTGCTCGGAATGAATAATTTAGGGAGGAAGGGGCTGGCGCTGACTGGCAACTTGGCCAGACAGCCCCAACCCTTCCCCAGCACCATGGCTCTGCTGTTCAAATCAATATTCGTTAGCAGGCAGAATGAGCTCATTTCACGCATGTTCTAATTAGACAATAGAGATTATTACAAAACACCTGCAATGTTTGTAATCGTTTAAAATAATGAGAATCAATATTAGCTTCCAAAGGCACCATATGGTAAATGCTCATTCCAGGCATGTGGTCCCTGATAGGCTCTCAATGCTTCAAAACTGATCATTAACATTTTTTAATTTGCAAGAAGTTGCTCGCAGTTAATGAATTGGCTGTCTGCATGCCCTCTGCACAGTGACCACCTCTAAGTGATCATTTCATTGTAACAGGACCTCAGTGCCCACTGGAGCACTTGCAGTCTGCTGCAAAGGACATGCTCCCGGGCCAAGTATGTGCAAATATCTCACTGATACTGGGTAATTCTCAGGTGTCTGATCCCCAAGCCTGTGATGTGGTGCACATCACCCAAACAGCCTCTGAACAGAGGGGTGGGTCCCACCAGGTCTCACCCAAGGGTGATCCCACAGGTCTAGGGAAGAGACCTGAGTTCTACATTTCCAACAGGTTCCAGGGGAGGCTCAGGCTGTTAGCCTGGAGCCCACATTTTGAGAAGCACTGTCCTAAAAGCTGACACTTGCCCCCTCACTCCAGGGCCTAACCCGCCAGTGAGAACTGCTTGGGGGGAGACTGAAGACAGGAGAAGAGAGACAGTTTCTTCTCGCTCCCCGAGTAAACTTCCAGGCCACACCTAGCAAGATGGGTAATGGTCACACAGAACAGAACCACACGCTGTGCTCAGCATTTCCATCTGGACTGATAGTCCTCACAACCCCCTTGATAAAAGAAGGAACTGAGGCACGAGCTTCTGTTACATCAGCCTGGCCAGTACATGGAAGAGGCAGATTCAAATAAGGGTTTTCTTTTGGTTTGTTAAAGGAAAAGTTCAGGCAGTAATGAAGGTGAGCAGGCAGGCAGGAGGAGAGAGGAGAAAGAAGCATTTCATTTATCTTTATTTAGTTGTACATCTTGATAGTTCTCCCTAGCCTGAGAAATGAACTCAGTTCCTTGGGCTGCATGTGGACTGCACTTCGGCCAGAGGCAGTGGACTAAACCATGACTCCACCCAGGATATGCCTCAGATAAGGGCGTGTGTTTCCACATCCCATGTTTTGTCCACAACAGGGCACTGCCCACATGATCAGAGAAGGTGCGCCACTTTATTCCTTGCCCAGAGCACACTCCTCACTCGCTGTGATGTACAGAGGGGCTCCTTTACCTAAGCCCACTGGTGCAGACTGTCAGAGTCAGGCCTGGTGGACTCTCCTCCCACACTGCTGTGGGAAACTCTCCCCTCCCTGTAATCTGAGCACACAAGCCCTTCCCTGGCCTTGCTTCTGCTTCTGTTCTTACATTTCGATTGGCTAATCACACTTCTCAATTTTAAATGTGCATAGGGATTCGTGGGGGTTTTGTCAAATGGCCACCCTAGGGCAGAGATTCAGGACAGGCCCCGACACAGCATTCTTCACCAGGTCATGCTCCACTGCCCTGAGCAGAGGACCAGGGGCAGTGCAGAGCATGAGCTTTGCTGCCATGCACCTCAGTTCACACCACTCCCAACATGTTTTCCTAGAGTTATTGACTTATTCTCTCAGCACCTCAGGCTCCTCATCTCTAAAATAGGAAGATCTGATCTCATAGAATCATGCAGTAAATCTTACAGGAAACCAATTCACACTTCTTGCCCCTCACCAAGCACCCCTGCAATGAACCCCTCTTCCTTTGACATCTCAGTCCTCTCCCTTCCTAACCACCATGTTTATGAGTAAGGAAGGCCTTTACCTCCATTTTAACCGGGAACAAGCCACAGGCTTCTGATGGGCCAAGTCCACAGTCAGCCTGTGACAGGCCGCCAATACAAACAGTGCTCCAGAGTCCTTGCCGAATGCTCTCTCTCAGGCCTCAGCAGTTCATGGGCTGGTAGAAACCACACAGAAACAACAGAGCTCTGTGGAATCACAGAGAAATAGTAAGTGGGTCCTGTTCGCCTACCTTTTGCTATCTGAAAAGGGAAATACACTGGCAGGACAGCTTTCAGCGCAATGACCACTTAGAAAGTACTTACACATTGTCTTCTCTCTGTGTGGAGCTGTATTCCCATTCAAAGAGTGATTTGGTAGAACATTCCTTGGGATAACTTAGCAGGACACATCTTAGCCCCAGGCAATGCGCCTGGAGAAATGTAGCATATCAAAAGAAGGAAAACAGATAAAACCCCCAAAAATCATAGGGAGGATTTATAGCAAAGTTTGCTCACAGGCAGGTAATTCACTAGGTTCCCCATGCTCTTTCTTTTTCTTCTTCAGTGTTGGAAAATACACAAGGCTGTTTTTTAAAGTGTCCCCATAAGACATCCGCTACAGAAGGAGAAATCAGGGCTTCTCCCAGCATCAGCATTTATCTTGGAGCTCATAATTCACAGCAATTCATAAACTTTTTCAGACGCATAAACATAACTTCAGGGGGTTAATAAAACCACTTTCTTCTCTTCTACTTCTCTCCATTGATAACTTATTCAAATTGTAATTGCTGGTAATGCACACCCTCCATCACATTACGGCTCACGCCTCCTGGGCGCTCCCACGCCATCCATCACCCCGGCTGTCAGCAATGTCCCCACTGAGGCCCTGCTGCATGGAAAATGCGACTGCTTCTTTCACACCTCGTGGACAAGCCCCCGCCAAGTGCCACGCTCTCCCACCGGTGTGCTAGGTGGAGGTCCCCTTGTCCTCTGCCCACTCAGTTCAGCACTACAGCACTATCCGTGGCCCAGCTGTGTGTCTGAGGGCTTGGTGGGTAAGGTAAGGTTTGGGCAGGTGTCTGAGATGTGGCATCAGTGTAAGGCTGTCCTCACTCTGCAGGGCGTCAGATGGGCCACAACAGTAAAGTCAGAAGACTTCCTGTCTTCCCAGCTATCGTCGGAACGCTCTGTGACAAGGAGGGATGCCTCCTGGTCACTCTGAGCCTGTTTCCTCACCTAGAAAATGGAAGCCATAATATCTGCCCTCCCTGTCCCAGAGGAAGCACAGGAAGGCTGCAACTGTTTCAAAGAGCGAATGAGATCATTTCTGAGGCTAACTGACTCACACAGAGTCTGACATTTCCCTTCATTTTTTATAATTGCCTGGGCCCAGGGGACCCACAGGGAGGGGAGTCATAAAGTGGAACCATCTTCTGGGAACTGACATAAAGGATATTAGAATTAGTCCAATTGTGCGGTGATGGGCAGATGAGCATCTGCTTCTGGTCACTCCGCAGGGGCAAGAACAGAGGTCAAGTTTTCAGACAGTCACCAGTCAGTGACCCTGGGGGCTCTGGGCATGCGGGCAACAATGCACCCGAGATGCCCCTTTGTCCACTGCCCCAGCTTCTGACCCATGTGTGGGTGACTTCAGAGCCTTGGTACCCTCAGCCTTGGGGCGTCTCCTTCCAGAGCATTACCCTCCAGCTCCCAGACTAGACTTCCCAAAGGGTGTAGCCACAGCTTTCAATGGCCTCCTCATACAAAAATTCTCCCAGGGTCTGTGCAACACAGCCCACTCCAGGCTTTGCAGAGTTACAGAGCAAGCAAGACACTAGCAGACTGTCCCCAGGGAGCAGGAGGCACAGAAACGCAGCATCTTTGCTCCCGTGATTCTTCCAATTCCCAGCGTGATAAGCGCACACGCACACCACCCATTGGTCTTGTTAAAACTCCGGCAACAAGTGCAGCAGGTGTTTGAATGTAAATGGCAAGAGGGAGGGGAGCTCTCAGATTGCCAGGAGTTCTCCAGGTCCCCACCATCCCTATCGGGTTCTTCTCCGTAACACGTGGGGAAACCTATTGATTTCCTGTACCCACTGAGGGCTGAGAAGAGCCAACAAGAGACAGGGAGGTACCCAGAAGAAACAGTTCTCTCTAAATCCCTCAGTTAAGCCTCTGGTTCTTTGCCCACGTCCCCGGGAGCCCCTGGTCCCTTAAGAAGAGGCAGGTGGAGGAAAATGCTCTTTTCTGCAGCTGCCACCATTTACCACAAATCATTTATTTCATCTTCTTAGCAAGGCATAAAAGTGTATCCAATCCCACCAACTGCTTTCTCACAATCTTCAGGACTTCCTCCCCAATGAAGATTGCCTTCCTCGTGTGATTTGCATTAGCAGGGAGTCTGTTATTAGCTTGATATTTTATCTCTGACACTGTGAGAAAGATTGCTGCCATAAACCCGGGTGCCCTTAGTAAAAGCTGAACGACTTCGCAAAAGCTAATAAAGTGAGGAACGATGAAAGCAATTGGCTATGAATACCTAAGCAGCAAAGACAGCAGCTGCCCCCACGTCTGGGCCACCGCTCACACACATCCATGAACTCTCACATCACGCTTCCGAGACACGGCTACAATTCTCTCTCCTCTTGATTTACGTGAGCTATTCCTTCTCAACCCACTGCTCTACGCGCCAAAGGCCTCGCTGATTCCTGAGATCTAGTGGCCTAGGCTTTCTGAGCCCTGCCGAAGTCTTCTTGTAGTGGCTTTCACGGTTCAGAGAGCACAGGAAATGCTCCACGAGGTGCTGCTAAGGGTTCAAAGTCCCAGCCCGACGCTTGTCCCCAGAGATTCTGGGGACCTACATGTGTAACAAGCATCTGCAGGAGGTTCAAAGGGGCCAGACTTCAGTGAAGCCATAGGAGCAGGGACAGGATAAACAGGATGACAAGCAGGCCCTGTCCTGCACCACCATGCAGTGAGGGGTAGACTTCAGACCATGCACGGCTGCTCAGTCCCCATTTCAGGGGATTTGGTTACCAAGTGCTCCAACAGACCTCAGGTCAAAGCTGTCACATCAGACTGACAGCTTCAGCCACCCAGAGTGCGGGCGCCAGTCTGACTGGTGGGTACGTACCTCACGTGCAGACGGGAGCACGCTTGCCAGGTTATGTTAATGAACATGTGCTGTCAGTCAGTGGACGTGCCCCGAAGAATTTTAATGTCAGCATCTCTGTCTCTGGCTTTGGCTACCTACTTAGGAAACTTTGTCAGGGGAGAGAATCCTAAAGCAGTAGGTGGAGGTGAATGCTGACTGGGATAGTTGGCACACATCGATTGAAGGACTCAAACATGTCCAGAAGGAGAACCATTGGGTATAGTTCCCAGGATAATCATCGCCCATCAGCTGCCTAAGCTTATGGTGGTGAACGATGAAAAGAACACGAAATCACAAGCTGGACAAGGAGTAAACCGTGTTGACACTTTTAGTAAGTTCTTTGTCTAATGACAAGGCAACAGGAGAGAGGGGCGGGATCCTCAGTGATGACCAGTCAACCTGCTGGGTGCCCGAGATTTGGTATAATGCAGTGGTCCTCAAGTCTGGTTCCACAGTGGAATCATAAAAGAATAATTGCCAACCCTAGAGATTCCAAATCTGTGATCGGGGATGGGCCCAGGCCCCATTTTTTCAGGGCTCTTCAGATGATTTTAATGTGCAACTACATTTGAGCGTCACTGCCTGGTGGAACTTCCAGAAAGTTTAAAGCTGTGTGCTCGACCTTCACTGCAATCGAGCCTCCTGGGGAGCTTTGCAGGACAGTGGTGCTGGGGTATCACACCCAGAGATTTGGAGTAATTGGTCTGGGGATTTGTCAAATGTCCCCCGGTGGTGGTAGCACACAGCTAACAGCCGGTGGGAAGATGGCTTCCTGTCTCTTGTCCCTGGTTTTAAGCAGAGTGATCTAGTAGGCAGCACTGAATTTTGAATCAAGAGTCTACATTTAAGCCTCAGCTTTATCACACACTTGCTGCAGCAACTCAGGCAAGTCAGTAATACTCTGAGCTCAGCCTCTTTATGATTCTCTCTTAAAGACTTGGTGCAAAAATGAAATAAAATCATTTGAGAGTACTGAGTAAATGGTGACCAGCTATCTAAATATTTCTTATCTGGCTAATGGCCCTACTCTTCTTTAGTCAAAAATCCGTTTCTATGAGTTTATATCTCAGTAGGAAGGGAGAGCATGTGCCATGAGGAAGAGGGCTCCGGGGTCAGATAATGATGACAACAGCGATGCTTGAATATTTAAAATGCAGAGGCCCGCCCTTCTTTAACTGGACCTCACTGGAGGTACTGGGAGACGTCCCATATTAGGAAAGAGTAAACGAAGGCTCAGAAAGTTACTAGGATGGGGTCATGAAAGTATTACGAAAGAGCAGAAGTACAATTTAACTGGGTTCTACTGATTGGAGACCCCAATTACATCACATTACACCACTGGCTTTCAAACTTAACTTGCAACAGATAATTGGGCCCCACCCCAGAAATTTTTATTCAGTAGGTCTAGGGTGGCTCCTGAGAAATATGCACTAGTTCCAGGTAATGCTAATCTCTGACCAAATTTTAGCACTCTCTAAACTACACCAAGTTTTCCGGATTGGTAGAGAATTGTCCTGCAGGATGAGGTAACTATGGCTATGGAGGGAAAAAAGTGTGGGTGGGCTGGGGAGATGATATAGGGAAAGACGGATAATCACAGTGCTTTCAGACAACCACCCTTTTAAGCGTATGTGAAAGCAGACTCTGTGTAGTAAAATATCCTAACAATGACTTAACTGTCCACCATACCAAGGAGGGGAACCAGGAAAGAGTTGACAGAAGCCGAAGAAAACATTAAGAGAGGCTTTGTGCCATGGACTCATGAACAGTTAAGAGTCTGGCGTATTTGAACCCCAGGGCATTAGCCAGGTGACTTTGGACAAGTCAACACAATGCTCAAGAACCACAATTTAAGTGTCTATAAAACTGAGGAAACATAATGCTTGACTCACAGGAATCCTGTGAGAGCATTTAATAAGAGAATTAATGTGACATCTATTAAGTGTGCAATAAATGTTAGCTGTTACTTATCATTCTAATTATCACTATCACCATCCAAACGACTGTCACCATCAGCCAGCACCCCCATTGTATAGAGGGTCACAAAACACGGCCCTAAGAAGCGTTCTCCAGCCTGGGGAGAGGCCACCTGTGTTCGGTGCCTCTGACACCTGCAGCGGAGCTTGCTAGCTCAGGTCGTAGTAAATAGAATGGACAGTCTTCTGAGATTCTCTAACAGCCTGTGAGTTTAGTGGAGAGATGTTGTCACCAAATAGTTATCATAGGAATTGGTTATCTGAAAGAGAGCTCACTGTTTTGCCCCCTCACTCTCCCTATTCTGGTTTGCCTAGAAGGATCCTGGTTTTACCACTGAAAATCCCACATTCCAGAAAATTCCTCTGTCCCAGGCCAACAGGACAAGCTGATCAAGTCCCTACGCTTTCAGACACTTGAATGCTCTTTCATGAGATGAATTCTCACGCCTTGGAAAGCACATCTTAAACATGGAGAACAAGTAGGGACCAGCTGCCCTACCTGAGACAAAAGGATAAATGAATTATAGCCTCTGCTTTCCTGTTCCAGGGCCCTCTTCTTTTATCCCTCCATGATGGATCCTAAACACATTTACTCTGGTATGTAAAGGCTGTTTATGAGCTTGAAAGGATTCCCAATTCAGGGAATTTGCATTTCAACAGAGAACCAAATATTAGCTGAAGACTTGAAGTAATTATGAGCAGAGAGAGATTTGTACTAGAGGGTGAGGGATTTAAGGCAATCCATTCTGAACCCCTGAAATCAGAGACTTCTAGTACAAAGCATCCAGTCTCCCACTTCTTACAGATTCTCCTTAGAGAAGGGAGCACATCAGAACCATCATGCTCAGGGGCCAGCAAATTACAGCCGGCAGTAAGTAACACATTGTCCACCATCTTTGTGTGTGTGTAAATAAAGTTTTGTTGGAACATAGTACATTTTATTGGAACACACCTCTTCATTTACATATTGTCTGTGGCTGCTTTCCCGATACAATGCTAGAGTTGAGTGGTGGCAGCAGAGATCCTATGGTTTGTAACTCCAAACATATTTTCTCTCCTCTCTAGCCCTATCCAGACCCAGTAGGATCCATGGCCCAGTAGGCACATACCTGGAGCTTGTTAGAAAGACATGATGGGTTTTACTCGAATCCCTCTAAATCAGAATCTGCATTCTAACAAAATCCCCAGGTGATACATGTGCCCATTAAAGTTTGAAAGCACTGACTTAAGTTTTTTTTTTAAACATCCATATCCTGGGATACAGCTTCTGAACATCAATTCACTCCCACAGCCCCCACCCATAGTCTATGAAACTCCTTCCCTTAGAGAGCAGCTATTACCAAGGGTAAGGTTGTAAGAAAATATAAACTCTCCAGTTAAACTTGAATTATTTAAAAACCAACAAATGCTTTTTGTCTCAACTATTCCATGAGAGAGAATAAAAAATATTTGTTTTTCTTAAATTTAAATTTAACTTGAAAGCTGTTTTTGATGCACTAAATATAATCCATAAATTAGGAAGTTTGATACTCTGCTAGACAAGCTCAGAGAACTCAGGAAAACACTATATTACTATCGCTAGTTGATTATAAAGAATACAACTCAGGAACATCCAGATGGAAGAGATACAGAACCTCAATGTGTGCGCCAGCCCAACGCTCTCACTTAGAGAGGTTCTGTTACACAGACATGGTGGTTAAATCATTGGCTCCTGGTAACTAACTTACTCTCCATCCCATTTCTTCTCCTTGGAGCTCAGTAGTGAGAAAGGTGGTGGTGAGGGGTCATTAAAGATTCCAGTCCTCTAACTACATGGTTCCTTCCTCTGACAACCAGCACCCACCCTGACGCTGTCTAGAGACCCATCAAGAGTCTCCTCACTGGCAAAAACTCAAGTATGGTTGAAAGGAGTTTGTTATGAATAGAAAAAGATACTCCTCCCACTTTTGTCATTCAGGAAATTCCAAGGGTTTTGGACACTCTAATGCCAGAAACTGGGGATGAAAATTAAATATCTATAGTTTTTTATTATGATTTCTTAGGTCACACTTACATTGCAATCACATTTCCTACAGCAAATTGCCTGCTAATATGGTGGCCAATAATTCACCCTGCCTCCATGTGCACATGCCATTTCCCCCCTCAAGAGGTGTAGCCTATTCCCCTTCCCCATGAACCTGGCTGGCCTTGAGACTTGCACTGATGGACAGGAAATGGTATAAGATGCTCGATAATTACAACTTTCAATCTCTCGGAACCCAGACGCCATGCTGTAAGGAAGTCTGGGCTCTCCTGGTGGGGAGAATGGCCATATGAAAAGGCCCTGGGAGGTAAGAAATCACATGGAGGAGGATTGAAGCGCCACATGGATGAGATCTTCGTGATCTTCTAAGTTCAGCCTATGTGCCTGATGAATGTCTCTGCACAAGTGACACAGCAATTGTACTTGGGGAAGAACTGCTGGGTCAACTCACAGAATCATGAGAAATAAAAAATTGTTGTTGTTAGCAATTTTTTGCTACACAGCAATAAATACCTGATATACTGCCCCTATCCCAAATTACATACTTGGCTTTCTTCTCAAGTATACCTTATTATAAGGCTCTCACTAGTAAAGGAAATAGCCATCTTCAAACCTAATGGGCTAACAAGGACCGGACGGATCCTCTTGGGACAAAATGGCCTTTATTTCCTTCACTCACCATCTAGGAGGCTGAAATTCTATTGTCTGCCAAATTGGTGGCTGGTTTTCTCAGTTCCCCCTTGAGCATGAGCTGTCAACCAAACTTTGATGAGCTTGAAACATAAGCGTTCCTAAAATGTTTAGATAGACTTCTGCAAGATGTCTAGAACCAGCTTTTCTAAGGTCTATTACCTTGGCATGTGGATTATTTTGAGCTAAAGTCAACTGAAGCCCTGTAGACTTCAACATAAACTGTTACCACTACCTTAACTATCTAGAAGAATGATGATCATCAAGATTTAGGGTCATCTCCGGAAATAATATTTCTAGAGGGAAAAACCATGTGGCAGAGTAAATATCTATCTATAGAGCATATGGATTTGTCATATGAATCCCCATCTCCTCATCATATGAGTCCCCTCTTCTTGATGCTTCAGCTTCCTATCCCATTCATTAGCTCATGGATAAAAATCTTCCATCTGTCCTATTTACTCTAGAATTTATAGTCATATAGGTATTCTGTACACATGTGATTAAATTTTTCTTTGTCTCCTACCAATCTTTCTGATATTCATTTGATTATTCAAACAGCTGAGAAGAACCTGAAGGGTAGGAGTAAATTTCCTCTGTCCCTACAAGTTAATATTCCAAAGCATACTTTTCTCCCAGAAAACAATACTGTTCATTAGATGAGACCGGTTTTCTAAACCATGAACAGCATTCTGTTTTGCCCTTTTTCACCCCCTTTGACACCCTGACCTTAAGCTGTTGGCCAACTTTGGATTTAAAGGAAGAGTCTAAAATCCTTCATTTCACTTCCCTTTGTGAGTACTTCTCTGTCTCACAGCTTTCCATCTAATTTTCTCTTCTTCAGAAATCCCAAAAGCCTTCCTCTTAGCATCCTCATTTATGTAGTCCTTGAAACTAATATCTGGAACCAACATGGCTGCAGAATGGTATTTATTGTTGCCTGAAATTCCAGCATCGAGGGCATTAATCTTAAGGGTCCATCTGTGTGCAGAGAAGGGGAGCACTCCTTTCTGCCAACAATTTAAAAGAGGCAGTGTCTCCTGGACTTTCAAAGAGGGACTCTCCAAGAATTTAGCAGCCCCCTTTGTCCACCCTACCTCAAAACTACATTTTTTTCCTTGCATAGGTGGCTGGAAGAATCTTGTATCTAAGGAGTAGCCCAGGATCTGCTGACACTCATCCCAGTCAAACACCTTCAGACACAATGATATATAGTCTGGAGTCACCTAATGAACTTTCAGTGATAGTTACATGATTAGATAGGTTATCTCTTCAACCCTAGACAATCACATCTAGGTGTGTGTAGTGTAGTTAGCTTCGTGTCACACAAGGACAAAATTGTCAAGTGACATATTTCTCAGAATGCATCCTGGTCATTAAGCAATGTATAACTTTATTTAACTCCTCTCTGGGTTTCTGGGTCCCTTAACTTCCTACCACTGACCAGACTTGCTCATTACAGCACCGTGGAACAATGCAGAGACCAGTCTTTGCCGTAGCACAGGTCTAAATTTGTATCTCATCTGCTTACTAGCTTTAAGACTTTGGACAAGATTGTGTCAACCCTCCCAAACCCCAGTGTCTTTATCTGTTAAAATAAAAAAAACAATATCTCCTTCCCACCTGACAATATATTTTAAAGAGTGGGCATAGTACCTAGCACATGGTAAAGATTCAAAACTAATATTTACCTCTCTAACTCAAGTTCACTAATTAGGGTGTCACAAGGCTTAGTGGGAGCAAAGATCAATCCTCCAACAGATAATATTATAACCTACACATTGTCCTGATAAGGGTCCTGATCAGATGAGATAAAAACAGTTCCTTTTGGCCAATCAGGCCATCATCATTTCTTTTCTTTGAGGAGGAGTGTGGGCCTATGCAAAAACCCCAGAGAATTTGAGGTCAGGAACTCTCGGTCTAAGGCTCAGCCTAACCACTTCCACTGCTTTGCTCAAGTGGTTTAGCCTCTGAAGAGGAAATTCCCTCGTCTCTAAAACCAGAGGAACAAAACCACCATGAAAGCCCCTTCAAGTATTCAAAAGTGAAGTCCAAGGTGTAACTAAAAGTCCAGATGACTACAGTTTCTTGGACCTGGATTCTACTTCCATTTCTCTTTAAATCTAATTTGACCCTGAGTGAATTATTCCGCTAACTTTCACTGTCACTTATTTTACCCATGTCGGGAACCCCAGTGAGTTCTGTGCCACCCTGTGCCCTGTATGGCTATCATTTTCTCTCCTTACCTGGCTATCAGAGGGTCTTGGTGAGTGGCAACTACTGGGTCTGCAAACACAAGCCCAAGGAAGGGGGCGCTCATTCCCCCAGAGGCAGCTCGGCCTGACAGAGGCACCACAAACATGCTCTATGATTTGCATTTACACATTAGCCACTACTGCGTCTGGCCATAAGCACTTGAAATGTGACTAGTAAGACTGGGGAAATAGTCTTCCATTTTAATTAATTGAAATATAAATGGTCACGTATGGGTCGTGGCTACTGTATTGTAATGGTACAGCTATAATAGAAATGTTACAGAGAAGCAGCTTAAAGGGCAGAGCTGGTGGGAGTCACAAATATGTCCGCAGATGACATTTTCCTCTGCTTGGCATGATTTATTCTTTGGGGGCAGAAAGGTCTGGATCACTCCTAGCAATAATCACCTAATCACCCAGGGGAAGAGAAAGTGATACCTGTCCCCATGTATTCACACATCCACCACCTGTCCCCAGGGTACTCTGATCGCCAATCCCCGGGAGACCCTCGGGAGCTTGGATTTTGATGGTGGAGCTCATCTCCCTACACACTTCCTTACACCAAACATTCCTTATTCATCTGTTCAACTCGGGATGCTTTGAACAAAGGATGTTAAAAAATAAAGACCCCAACCTCCTGGGAGAATAATATCAGCACTACCTATGGCGGCCTTTACAGGGTTCCAGGTGTTTAGAAAGTTAGGATGCTTGAGAGATTGACCTTTTGCTTAGATCTTAAGTGTTTAGAGAAAAACTCCAGTGGTCTGCCTAAGACTTAGACTTAGAGAGGCTTTGAATATCCCAGGCAGGCTCTGTCCATGGACACCAGCCACCAGTCCACCCAGCCAGACTGCCTCGCTCTCGCCCAATGACACAGGGAGGAAGCTGTTCTGAAGGCACATGAGCATTTACTTTACCACCTGCTCTGTCTTCCCTTCCGTAATCCCAGTGCCTTCCTTTTCTCTCCTAATTCCACTGTTTTTGTTGGTTTTTTGTTTCTTACTGCTCCTTCCAACCCAACAAGATCCATAAGTGATAAGATCCAGAGCTGTGCCCTAGGACACCAGAATTTAGAGAGTGTGAGAAGGGATGGTACCCCTTCATGGAAGGTCAAAGACAGGGAAGTCATACACCTCCTGTTTACCATCAAGGAACCTGCCATCTCCCTATTCCACGGGGATCTTTCTCATCATTCCAACATGTATCCATGGCCAAGGAGCCACATTTGAGACCGGCCCCTAAAATTGAAAAGTACAAAAGCTACAACTTCTGAGACAGACACCAAATGTTCTTGGATTAAAAAAACAGGGCTTAGGCAGAATTCCTGAAAATTCTTGGAAATTAGGGATTCTAGAAAATCATTGCAAAACCTGCGCTATCAACATATATCTAACGCAAATACCACCAAAATTTGCACACAGAGAGATGGAGGCACGTGCCTTCACTTTGGCCAAATGCTCTGCTCCCAGGAAATGCATGGCATCTAATAGGATGTTGTCTCCTAGCCATCTCCCCAAAAAGTCCTGTCACAGGTAGGCCTTTAAGAGGGATCCCTGGTGTGGCCACATGTAATTAGCAACCATGTAGATCATGAATTAAAGTATTTCTGATAGCAAGGAGCTAGAAGGACACCCCACCCCCTGTACCTCTATTACAGAGTAACCTCACCCAAGTTATTCGACCTTCACGAGCTCTTCCTCTCCTCCCCATGAAGTAAGGTTCGGAAGACCAAGTGCACACCGGCCAACCCAAAGCCCTGGAATTGTCTTAGAACTTAGAGAAGGGACTCCTCTGTTACATAAATACGGACCTAGAAGACTCCTACAAGGGAAGCCTCTGGAATGTGGAATCTGATTCTCATTCATCCCTATTGACTTCAAGTACCTAGAATCGAACCTGGAATAAAGCAGATGCTCAGGAAGCACACAATGAAAACATTGAAGTCTCCCTTCTGCCTTCTAAAAGAACAGCTCAAACTCAGGCCTAGGAAAGCAAGCACAACTTTAAGTCAAGGACCAAGGATGCAGGGGGAAAGGCAGCTACTAGCAAAGGAGAAATTAACACATTAAACACAATCAGACCAATTCAAGGGACTCAGATCTGAGCCTCATCCAATATCCCATGTAAAAGCAGGGGAATTCTTCAAAGTGAGGCCAAAAAAAAAAAAAAAAAAATCAGAATAAACCCCGTATTAAATGCAGTTATCTGAGCCCCCGCAACAGACCTCTTGAATCAGATTCTCAAGAAGACGGGGCCCGAGAGTTTGGATTGAACTCATGATTCTGAGAGCTCTGGATTTTGAAGACTCTAGATCCAAGATCATTTACTGAGTCTATGTTGTGGAGTCCCTTTTTCAAAATGGAAACCTGAGAGGCTTTTGTGAACCTAGGCAAAATCTTCAGAGTTAGGGGATTTGCTTTCCTTAGCAAAGCTCTCTCTAGAAGCATACCCTTGCCCATTTGCCCAACCTGACTGTGCCCGCCTTCCCCAAAGCTGCCCAGATTTGCTGTTCATGGAGTTGGACGTAGGGCTTCAGTGTAGAGAGTGCTTCAAACCTGAAATCATTTCTGTCTTGATCTAGGAACCTCAGCAGGCCCCAGGAGCCTCAGGCAATGCTTCTTTCTCGGCTTAGCAAATCAGAACGGGGAGGGTAAGAAGTCAGGACTGCCTTCCTCTCGACCCCTGGCTAAAGTAAGTTTTTCATTTAATGCTTTCATTCAGTTTATTGGTAAGTTGAGGCAGCTGATTCCTTTTGATTATTGATTTACTCATAACTAAAGAGAATAGCAGTCAATCAATGAGTCATTATTAAATTCCCACAGGTACAAGGAATGAAAAAGGTGAGTGATAGAAAGGAAGCCTAAAATAGCTTAGGCTGAGTTTTTACCCTCAAGGTTTTTGTAATCTAGCTTGAGAAATAAGAGAAAACATGGGGGAAAAAAAAAATGAATGACATACAAGTTGACAAAGTGCCTGAGGACGATGGAGCATGGGTGAAACTTCACGCATTCTTACAAATCCCTAAGAGAGAAAATTAAAATGCCTTGTATTCTCCCTGGGAAGCCATTGTCCAATTATTTTTGTGTAGTCTTGAGATTAGAGGCGCGTTTCCTGAAACTCCAGAGGAATTGGAAGAGAAAAAGCAGAATCCTGTTGGCTTTCCCTTCCACATCAACCCATGCCATGACCGCTCTGCTAACTGCCACTCTGGCCCGATCCACCCGCCTGTCGCCTGGGCGCCTCCAAATGGGGCCTGTTTTCAGCTTAGGCCCCTAACGTTTATTTTTGAATAAAAGCACCAAACACATGACTTCAACTGTAAGTTAGCTTCTCTGCTCATTCTCCCCGACTCCTCATTTCTCTCAGGGGAAAACCACAGTCCTCACAATGGCCATTCAAGAGCTGTTAGACAGATATGTCCGCCTCCCCACCCTCCTGACCTAGCTCCTATTTCTCTCTTTACTCCCTCTGTTTCAGGCACATGGGCCTCCTGCTTTTCCCTGAAGATGTCAAAGAAGACTTTCCCCTTGGAGCCTTTGCCCAAATTATTCCCTCTACCTTGCCCAGTCCACCGCAGCTCCTGATCTGTGTGTTCACCCCAGTATTAGTCTTTGCTCAAATACCACATTCTCAGTGAGATCTCTGTAACCACCTTATATGTAATTGTACTCCACCCCTCACCCCTACGCCCAGGCATCTGGCCAGGATCTGTGCCCTTTCCTGTAGCACAAAACAGCCTCCAACACATTATCTGTATCCACCCGCCATCCACCTACTACTCGTGTACTTATTGCACTTATTCTTTGGTGTGCCTCTGCCATCAAAATGTAAGGGCCGCAATGGGCAGAAATTCTTGTTGGTCTTAATCTCTAACACATCCCCAGTGCCTCCAATGGTTCCCACATAAAGGAGGCACTCAGATCTCTGTCCAGTTTGGACTCGGAAGTTACTGTACAAATCCCTCAAGGCGCTGTCTTCCTAGGCCTCGCATATCGCATGGTCCCCAACAATTCCTTCCCCCAGTACCTAGCTCGATGACTAGCCTCGCCTCAAGCCTGCAGAACTTACCAGAATCCAAGACTCTGCCAATCTAATGCCTAACAACCCAGGGAGAAACAGTCCTGCCTGTGGTTTGGATGCTCTCCAGCAACAACTAGATTAGCACTTGCAAATTGATCCAGGGACCAAATCAAGAGACACAATCTCTGGAAAGGCCCAGCACAGTAAACTTTCTAATGAAGCTGTGTACAATCTCATTGGCAGACAGGCCAGTGGCGTGCTAACTAAGTTATTCTTATTTCTGATTACATCTTCAGTCCTGGGGATCCCTTCATTACATAACCAGGTTGGCTTTACCAGTGGGTAGACAAAGATCACACGAAGAAAAGAGGAAAAAATTGTTCAGAAATGTCTAACTTGTGATTATCAAGATGGGTTGATGGATTGACCCCAGACAAAACTAAATCCAGTACCAGCAAGGCATGAATGAGAAATTTCACCTTCAGAGAGTCATTCCTTTAGATTGTGATAAGTTTTCAACCCTCCAAAGTTGCCCCTAAAAGGTTATAGGTATTAAACTTAGGTTCATTGATATTTAAAACCTGTTAGCCAGCTCCAAGGAAGGGGTCTTGTGACACCATCTGAGAGCACCGTGCCAAGAAAATGTGACAGAGCATATAGGCCAAAGGTAAAAAGGAGAACAGAGATGGGGGAGGAGGAAAGGAATAAAGGGGAAAAAATTATTGAGGGCAAGCTTTGTGTCAGATACTATGGTATGCAGACACTAACTCATTTACTTTATTTCTAAAACATCATGGTAAGAGCCTCAGCATTACCTTCATTTTAGAAGAGGAAATCTCCATTAAACCTCTCTCACAGGGGTTTAATGACTTGGCAGATCCCAGTTGATAGGGATAGTCAGGACTCTTGGTTGGCTTAGCTCAGAAGTTCATGGTCATTTCTCAACTCCAAGCTCTAGTGAATATTCAAGAAGTGCATGGTTTTCCCTCTTCATTGATCTGATTGGCAGTAATTAAAGGGCCCTTGTTTCAAGGTAGCTGGGATCGTGTCTACTGACAGATGGGCAGCATGGTGAAGTCCTAAATCTCACTTCCAATTATTTTGAGATGGCGTAATCAAGCACTACGTCTGTTCAGATACATCAGATGCTAGCAGGTCACCTCCAAGGCTCGCCAGTCCCCCGTGTATCTACACAGTGCTTCCACTCTCCAGTCATTTCCCTGGAAATAAGCAGCGCTTCCTCCAGAGCCCACAAATCCCGGAACTCGGCACTACCTGTTCCAGGAAGCAGCCTTAGAGCAGGTTTTTGGGATCGCACTTAACAATAATTGGTCCTTTCTGGGAATACAGCTTTTCAAAGACTTAGTAAACACTCTACCTTTTGTGTTACTCATCTTGGGGGCATCACAGGCAGCCTACTCTCTCTCTCCTCCTGTCTTGGGGTCTTGGAACCTGTTCAAATTGTCGTTTTAATCTCCTGTATGTTTTTCTCATCTCTTTACATGTGTTTTAAATGCTGGCAAGGTCAAAGTTTTGTTCTTTTTTTTTTTTTAAGAACAGTAGTTTTTAAGACAGTACTCAGTAGTGAAGATGGGAGATACATTTCAAGGTACTATAGGAAAAGGAAGATGATCATCCCTGAGTCTTTAAGATCCAAATCCAGTCAGGCTTTTCCAAACTTTAGTGAAGATTTAAGATTTCATCATCCTCATTTCAAACCTAGGGCATCTATTCTTAAAGTCAACTTATACATTTTGGTGACCTTTCTCAAACAGGGCTTTATAAATCCTTGTGGTTATTTGACATCACAAGTCAAATACCCCGAATAAAATATAAGACCCTGACCCTTTAGAATTTACATAAGCAAACACAAAAGCAAATAGATACTGGCTCCAGCATTTAAAATATATGAGAACATACAACTGAAAAATCTCAGGAAATCACTGATATATTTTATTTAATAAAGGGAAGTGGTTATGTACTTAGGCAATGAGGAAGAACTACTAGCAAATTTGTGTATGCTATCATTCCATTTGCTAAGATATTAATTAAATAATACTAAAATCTAAATTAGTATATAATAAAAATGCCTGCCTACTAAAATTTCCGGAATGTTATAATACAGACTTTAAGCTTTGATTCTAGGCATCAGCCCATTAAAATGTTGGCTGATCTTTGCTCCCTCCTGTGAGGCGAGACAGATGTGACAAATTCAAAGAAAACACAAGTATATTATTACATGGTGACAGCTTAACTCATACAGAATGTCGTATTTAAAGCAGATAAGTGATGCTGTGGAAAGAGTATAGATATGAAAATTAAGAATCTGAATTTTAGAACAGCTCTGAGACTAAGATAATATGATAGAGAACATTTTTCTCACTGATGTCATTTGAGAAAAAATTAAATTTGTTTGGGGAAGGGATTGGAATGGAAGAAGAGCTTGCCGGGGCCACCTAAAATTGAGTGGGCTCATTCTATGTGAAATGAGAGGAAGAATTTTCTTGGTGTTTTACAAGAGGAAAGATCAGAAAGAGAGAACAGGAAAGAGGATGAGGGTGAGAGTCCAAAGTCTAATTCCCACAGGACCATGTTTTAGGGGCTCCTGTCAAACTTAACCAAATCACCTAGAATCAAGAGTCGCCCCCGCTAACATCTAACATCTAACTTAATCTCCCTCAACCTCAGAAAAACCTGCAGAGGAGATTGGATTAATTATTTATAAGCTTTCTTAACGTTCTAATTTTAAAGTAATCTGTTTAACGGCATGCTAGGAGTTCAGAGACCATGCAACTTTACAGAGAAATTAATTTCTGCAACCATTCATCAATGTTTTATTGCATATGGTGATTGCACACCAAGCATAAATGAATGAGCACCAATTGTCTTGATGCCCACCACAATAAAAATAACCATTATGTGTATATTTGGAGCAGGGTTGATGAAATCATTATCAATGCTCCTTCTTGTGAGGCCACTATAAATCTTATTCCCAATGATTGTCAAATTCCAAAATATTATGAGAAAAGCAAACTTCCTGCTCTCTTCTTTCACTTCCTGTTGCCCATCCAGAGACATTTCAAAGAGAGTAAACAAAGACCATTCATGGAATTCCAGGTAAAGTTCCCAACTTTCCCTAAGAACAGAAATAGGAGGGTATCTGTTTGGACACTTGTCACTCGCTCCCACTGACTTTCTGTCCCCTTCTTTTTGGCCTAATGCACAAAATTGCCAGTAGGATGACAGTCATTTGGCAACGACTGTAAGAAACAACTGTGCATTTTATAACAGTCCATTAGTGCAAAGCTCTTAATGAAAATGAAAGCCATTAATGAAGCCAAAAGGCAGTGGAAGCTTCCATTCTGAAGAGGACAATTAGACAGAAGCGGGAGGGAGAAAAATAAATACAAATCCAAAACAAGGTGCTCTGTGATCAAGCATTACACATGATGTAGTCATGACAAATCAGCCAATTTATTTCCTACTTTTTGAGAGAGACAGACACAAACACTGAAATCTGTCATCATTCTGGCACCCACCCCCTCCCCCTGACTCCCTACTGCAGAATGAGTCAACCTCAAAATTTTGGACCCAATACACTTTCAAAATAAACAGCAAGTGGGATTTTAGCTTTGAGAAGGGTTCCCTGTAGGGTGCATGATTTAAAGCAAAGTGAGTCACGAAAGTGAACTTTGCAATTACTATATTATTTCTGTAACTCCTCTGAATCAGAAGTTCTCTTATTTTAACACACTGCAGACAAAGGCAAAGATGGCAGGAGAATAGGCCTCTGCCAAGCATACTATTTCTGAGTAGGATATTTCCTGTGAAAAGACAAGTCTCTAGAAGCTATGCAACTTCTGGGATGAGCACAAAAAGATCTCTGGTTTTCAAAGCCGTGATGGAGTCCTGTGGGGAATTTTCTCCACATTCCCAACCCCCGTTACTTTCTGTGTCGTCCAGGTTTGCTTGTACAAGACCCATCTATGTATAAGTGCCAACTCCTCAACTAGACCGTAAACAATTTGGCATGAGAACATTGTCTTACCTGCAGGTAGGATATTAGGCTTTGTCAGAGCCTCTTTGCTTTGCCCAGAGAATGCCACACTTGCTGCTGATGATAGTCCCATCCAGGTGCATATTTGTACTTACACGGAATTAAAATCACATATTGGAAACATTCTTGATATCGAGGTCTATCTCTGCATCCCTGAAGCTTAGGACAATGGAAGTTCAATCAGTGCTTACCAAATGTATGTATCACCTCCATACTTTCCCTTATATAATGTGACTTTGCTGAGCACAAATGTTTGAGGAATGACTAAACAAATGATCAAAAATTAGCTAGAACTGACTTGCTTAAATTTTTTATGTCTATATATGGAATAATTATGTCAATCAAGTTCTGTTGTGTCAAATAGCCTAATATGATGTGTGGTTAATGATGACTGAAGTAGCTCAAGTCTTCCACCCCAGGGAGCATGAATCAAATCTTCTTCCTCTTGGTTATCATCTAAGTACTTGGGAAATAAAAGGGCCCTCGCTCTGAGCAATGGATTTAACTTGAGTCATTTTTTATTAGGCAAACAGTCAAAGTTTCTGAGTATTTTTTTCTGCATCTCTTACAAGCCCCTACTCACCCATTCTTGGGGGTAGCTTTGTGATATGTTGACTTGTCTAGGCTGAACTACATTTCCCAGAATTCCCTTTCTGATGTGTTTCCTATGAGAGTGGACCCCAGAGAAATGTCTGGGAGATTTGAGAGAGAAGAGAATGGTTCTAGCCATTTGGCAGCCCATTCATGGGGGTGCTGATTTACTGATTTGCTGATTTGCCTCATTAGTATGAAGCAGTGCTGGACCTGACCCAAGCCAAATCCCTGTAACAAATCCATAGGTAATCATGTCCATCTTGAGGGGCTCTGTTTCTGTGGTTGAACCCTGACTGACAAACCTCCCTTTCTGGTGTCATAAATTCCCACCTTCCCATCTTCATGTGGCTCCAGCCTTAATAGTATCCTTGATTCTCTTCAACTTACCACCATGTCAGTTCTACAGAAAAGGAAACTGAGGGAAGCTGGGATTTTTAACTTGACCAAGACAAAATAGGTAGTAAGTAGTCTCTCATTTGTATTGCACATCTCCACGAGAATAAAGAAAAGAATGATCATCCTTGGGCACACCCCCGCCACACACACACCTAGAACAGATCACAACATGGGATAAGTTGAGGTTAAGTAAATATTTGCTGAATTAAAAAAGTAACTGTAGAGCAGTTTTGCTTCAATTCGCATTCCTCGACTGATGTCTCTCTTCCTCCTGCTCTAGCCTCCTGGTATCCCAGTTACTTCTTTTGCTCTGTGTGCACACACGTGCCCTTGCCTGATGCATCATCTTTTGTCCTTCTATTTCTTCTTATGAATTACTTCCTCTACTTGTCAATCATTTGGATGACTCCCTCACAGCTCCTTCAACCTGTCACCTTTCTGGTCTCCAAAGAATCCCAAAAAGAACATGTTATTCCTGACAGAGCTCTGGGAGATAAGACCAAACCCTCTTTTCAGTTCAGTCTTTCCAAAGAAGCTTCACATTTATTGGGCCTGCAAGATGGTGGCCTTCTAAGATTTATCACTGTCCTTTCAGCACTTTTGTCAAGGTCAGAAGCAGCAAGAAGAACCCTGAGTAAAAGCATCATGGGACTGGTCAATGTAGCTTTGAGGTGTGGACACTGGAAGTACTTTTAGCCTTTCCATTGCACATACTTCCCCTGATAAAGTAACTTTGATCAGCTCACTGCTGCTCTCACTAAATGCTTGTGTCCCCCCCCCCACCTCTCCTCACATGTCTCGTGTCGAAGCCCTACAGCTCAATGGTTGTATTTGGAGGTGAGCCTTTGAGAGGTAATTAGATCATCAGAGTGGTATCTTCATGATGGGATTAGTGCCCTTATGAAAAAAAAATGATGAGAGACATGGTCGTTCTTTCTCTCCACCATGTGAGGAAATAGGAAGAAGACAGTCATCTGCAACCCAGGGAGAAAATCCTCATCAGATACCAAATCAGCCTGCACCTTGATGATGAGCTTTCCAGCCTTCAGAATATGAGAAGCTAATTTCTGTTTTTAGACATGATCTTTTGTTATAACAGTCCAAGATAATTCCTCATGAAAAAAATGTTGGTTGGTTTCCTCAGGCTGCATCCCACGAGCTCAGGAGAACTGCTCAGCTCTTAAAGTTATATAGTGGGACTCCCATGCAATACTCCTGGTTGGCAATTATCCCATGGGCAGCCTGACCAACCGTCCTGGTTTGTCCAGGACTCAGGGTGTTTTAGGGATTCAGGACTTTCAGTATTAAAAGTGTGCAAGTCATTTGCCTTGTCCATGTGTGGTAACTGTTGGTAGAGGGATGTGTTCTAGAAGATATCCTCTGAGGTTGACAACTGAATAATACGAAGCCTAACTCTTTCTAATGGTATATAGGTTCATGAACTTTTTGAACTCAGAGATAGTCAGATCTAATCTCAGAGGTTATGGGTGTGGAAATAGGGACATAGAGGTGAAGTTTTCATTCAAGGTCACCTCTAGGTGACCTCTAGTGTCCTTAGGAAAGAATCTGGATGCCCTAATTTTATGGTCTTTTCACTCCATTAGTAATTTGAAAACTGTGTGCTCTGCTATCTCTTACCCAATATTAACCAGAAAGGACATTATCTGTTTTGATTGATACTTTCCACCACAAATATAGACCATGCATACACGTCAATGATGATGATTGTGATGATGATAAAAATGATAATGATGGTAATACTTTATCAAGCACCTACAACATGCCAGACAAGGTGCCAGCCCATTCCACTTACCAAATCCTCATGGAACCCCTAAAGGAAGCACTATTTATTTTCCCATTTTACAGATTAAGTAATAAAGCCCGGACAGAAATGCACACTGTGTTATGAGCACCCCTGTTCTCAAGTTCATTGATTACTGAGAGTCAGAACAGTTCTATTTCCAACACTATCACATTAAAGAGGGAAGAGGCGACCCAATGTGACAAGTCCATACAGCCCCTCCGGAGCTCAGGTGACTTCCTGTTCCCCAAAACATCCCTCCTGGTTTGGTTCAAATCATAGGAGGATAAATCCCTGAATAGTCTTTCACTGCTATCACTCATTCCTGTTCTGATGCATGTGTACACACACACACACACACACACACACACACACACACACACACACAGAGTTAGGGAAATGGCCTCCACTTGTCCTTGCCTGTACCCGCCCTGACTTTTCCTGCCCGTGTACTTGACCTCCTGACCTTGACTGCTGTGCTTTTTCTCTACACTTCCTTCCATGAGCCATCATAGTGATGCCTCCCAGTTTAGCATCACACTCCTTCTTAGATCATTACACTTTTTTTTCTTTGCTTCCCACTTTCAGACAAGCTCACTATTAGCAGATGGCGTCGAGAATGGCCCTCACTGTGAGCCAGCGCCTTGGCTGTCCTCTCCCCCATGGTGTCAGACCCTTAGCCAGCTGGGCCTGTGGTTGGTGCTCGGTGAGTGTTTACTAGTACCCTACACACTTAGCGTGCACACAGTCCTCCCATGCCCATTCTCTCGCGGACTCTCACACCCACATGGTGAGCAGGGTAGATAATTTATCCCCACGGTTCTGAACGGTGGAGCAGCAGGAGACAGTGGTTCTGAGCTCACGATTGTCAAACAGGCCTATCTCCCAGTTCCAACTCCCATCCCTCACTGGTTGGTTACCCTGAGCTATTCCACTAGCCTCCTTGAGCCTGTTCCCTCATCTACAGTAGGAGCACAGCCCAGACCCAGTCCACAGTGCTGTCGCAAGGGTGACGTGAGGTCATGGCCAGAAAGCACTGCCTGGATTTGCTAACACTCCATTTCCAAAAATTGCTCATGGCTGTAAGTACAGAGCTGAGAGCCCAGCTCAAGTCTTCTTCTAGTCCTGGTGCTGATACCTCATGACGTGTCTACAGTCATCATGATAACAGGGGTCCTTTTGCAGGCTACAACTGCCCTCCCACTTGTCCCTGTCACAGATAAGGTCAGGGTCCCATGGGGAAACTACACCTAACTTTCCTCACTGTCCCCGGCCTGTGAAATGAGAGCTTCCCCTTCCCCTGACCTGAGAACATGAGCATACTCAGCACTACAGCCAGTGGCCTGCAGGGTCTGACCACAGGCTCCTCCAGTCTGGCCTCGTCCCTCCTGTCACCAAGAACCTATCATCTGATCTACATCCTGCCGCAGTGTGGCTTTGGGAGGATTCAGTCCCTAAGTGCTGCTGCTGTTTATAATAACTACACTCCTTTTACATTACCAGTACATTTTACACTTTACAAAATGCTTTCATTTGATCTCCCAACAGACCAAGGGCAGGCCAGACTAGGTCCTAACCCCCTCTCCACAGATCCAGCTCCTGCTGTGCCGCGACTTACTCATGTTACACACTGGATGTGCCGTCAGAACTTGAGCCCAGGGTCCCGCTGCCCACACACAGGGCTCTTCATTTGGGCACCTGCTTCATCCCTTTCCAGCCCACCTCCTTCTGTCTGACTCATCCTCCTCTGTCCCCTCCTCAATTTCTGTGTCTTCTATGCCCCACCATCTCACCCTCCACAAAAATAAAGAAAACACGGCCTCTATTATGTTCTTAGGTGGCGCTTTGGGGAGACAGAGAGAATGTTAAATTCATGGTTAACTCAAATTTGTGTTTTCTTATGTACCCCGCATCCCTGAGATATATAGTGGCCCCTTGCACGGTAAGAAACTGCACAACTCTAGCTCATCGAGTACATCCGATCTGCCATTCCATAACCATCAGGCGCCTATTTGTAGAGGTATCCCGCTGGCTCCAAGGAGCAGAAAGTGAGGTTCCTAACCCCTAAGATTTTGTTGGGATGACGTGCAGGGAAAGATACAAACTATGGGAGGGGACAGAGATTACAGAGTACGTGGCCCGAGAGTGGTACTAGAAAGCATGTGGCTCTGAAGAGCTGAGATGTCAGGAGGTGTGTCAGAGGGAGTGAAGCCTGAATTTAACTTCCACAGAAGACTAGAACTGGGGCAAGAGATCCAAGAAAAGGGGACCCAATAGCAGAGCCCCAAAGGGAAGACTGCACCTGGGGTTTAGGAGGCTCGGCATTCACAGGGCCTGGATCTGCCAAGGGTTTCCCTCTGCAGCATGGAAGCTGATGTTGGGCCCCACTGTAGCCTCCAAAAGCCCAGCTAAGGAGCTGGCCCTTTGTCCTGTAAGCATATCCTATGGAGGGAGGAGGGGCCATCAAAAGTATTTCATCAGAAGGGTGACAACTGGAAGACAGAGTTGAGGGAAGATTTGTTTTGTCAGCGGTTCAGAAGACAGTATATCAAGGCAGACACCATGACAGAGACCATCTGAGAACAAAGAGAAACTTAATAAGGCCACACAACATAAGGCAACTCGGCTGTTGGAGCGCATAGGCTCCGGAGCGCATTTCACAGAGCAGCAAGAGCATGGGGCCAGGAGAGATGTGCGTGCCCCACAGCTGGGCTCTGGAACAAGTGCCAGCTCTTCTCCAGACAGCCGGGGAGCACTACCCCAGCTCCGGGGCCCAGGGCTCCCTGCATGGCTCTTTCAGAACATCCACAGCTTTTGCAATTACAGGTTTGACGGCAGCCCTCCCCCGAGGATGGTAAGTGTTCAGAAGCAAAAGGCCAGGCCGAGCTAATTCATGCGACCCCTCCAGCCCTGCATAACCCACAGGGCCCAGTCCAGCTTGCCGCTTGCCACTGGCATTCAAGTGAGATTCCAGTGCCAGTGAAGAGACCAGAAAGGTTGTGCTCAGGATTGAGTGAGTGTGGTAGGAAGGAAGGAAGAAAGTGTGGATGAAACAGGAGGTGGGTCCGGTTCACTGGAGAAGATGAACAGGCAAAAGTAGAAGCGTGTCAAAGTCCCCACCTGATAAGCCTTAGAGCCTTTCTTCTTCAGCGCTCAGGGACCCTGCAGGGAGGTCACTTCTGGTGTCCGAGTACCATGATCTCCAAAGCTCTGACACCTGAGACACAACAGACACTCGACAAAGAGACTTGGAAGGGGGGACACATGATGATTCCAAGTCCCCGAAACCACAAAGGCACAGAGCGCTGTCAAACACAAGCCTCTGCCTACGCTGGTTCAGCGACCCTGACACTTGTACGCCACGCGGGGAAGCACGCTCGGCTCCCACTGCCCTCGCTCTGCCCAGAACCAGGGACCCTGCTGGCAACTAAAGGCAGAAATGGACATGCATGCAGACCTGCCATGACTTACTTTGAACACCTGGCTCATAAATGTTTAGCAAGAAGGTTCATCTAAATTCAGCAGAGGGCCTTGATGAGGGAAACTTTTAATAACAGTCTCTGCATTCACTAAAGAGCAGGGGGCTGAAACAGAAAGTGGAGAAATGGAGTTTATACATAGAAAGGTTTCTGAACCCAGAATTCAAGATACAAAATAAGAGAGCGTGAAAGGGGACACATGGGCTCTTGACAGGCAGCAGATTTTGTTCTGTCTTTACTGGTGGCTGTAATCCCTTCCTAGACTTAGCAAAGTTTTTCTTTTTAAAGGAAAGGTACAAACAAGAATGAAGGCAGACAGACAGGCAGGCAGGCAGGAAAAGAGAGAAGGAAGAAGCACTTATTTAGTGATTCACCTTGATCATTCTCCCTAGCCCCTGGACACAAACTCAGGTCCTTGGGCTGTCTGTGGATTGTACTCAGCTGGAGAAGGCAGACTTAACCTCTACTCCACCTGGGGGCACCTGGGGAAAATTTTTAAATGTTTTTGTATCTTCTACCTCAGGGAAGAGGAAAAAGAGCGTCAAATAAGGTAGGCTAGCACGTTGGACTTGAATTTCAGGAAGGCTCATTCAGGGCTGAGTGACCTGTGACAAAATGCTTAATCTCTAAACCTCGAGCTCCTCGTCAGTGAGGTTAGGAGAAGAGAAGCTTCCTGACTGGATTACTGTGCAGATGCAATGGTCTGTGGACATTCAGCTCAGCAGGTACAGGGGAAATCTACATGTCCCCACAGTAACAGGAGCACAGGGTGCCCCACACCCAGACCTGCTGGGGAGTTAGGGATTAAGAGACATCCACAAAGGAGCGCTTTCAGCTTCTCTGACTGCATGCTAGGTAAATATTCACATTTTCTTATGAACAGCAAGGAAAAGGGTCTCATGTAGATGATTCTCAAGGCAAACTATCAAAGCCGAGGCATCTGGCCAGGAGCAGAAACAGTCAGATCTCACATAACCTCAAACCCACTCAAAGATGAAGGAGATTGACGGCCATTCCATGCATTCGGGGACACCAGTGATGGAATAAATTATGCGTTTTCATCCGTGTTTCTCCTCTTACTCCCTAAATTCTGATTTCAAACACTGCCATTGGTAAGGAAACTGAAAAACCAAAACCCTGGTGTAGGCTGGCCCATCCAAGGAGGGTGAGGTTCTGGCTGACTCAGGCTACAGGGTGAGTCCCCCAGGAAGCCTGAAGACCCCCACTTTAACCTTCCTCAGCACCACTAGCTCTGCTAACAGCTGTTTATGCCACATCCCTGAGGACACCAGGTAAACACTTGATCCCAGGCACCTGCCAGCTGGGAATCAGAGCCAAGTTTCGTCATAAATCCTGTGGCCAGTACAGGCACAGGCAGTCAGTTGTGAAAGGAGCCCCCTAATTCACACTTGTTCTGCCAGCAGCCCTCCCTCTAAGCTCTTTCCCTCCCTCTGCTAGTCCCCATAAATCAATGGAGTTGACCCAAATCAGTGGCTACTACGTCCTAGGCATTTTCTCCTTTATGTTTTTGTTCAGCTATGGCTCTTACTGGGAGAGTATGCAGACAAGAAGTAGAAACAGTGAGGTCAAAGCTGGACAGACGACAGGGGCCAGACCAACACCACAACTGCAGAGCAAACTTGACTGGGGTTAGACCCAGAGGACAGCGAGGCTACAGCCTCACCTCCAGGCTGGCAAGAGGGTACATTGTCATCACCACTGGGGGCTCCCAGACCCTCAGTCACCACCCATGAGTAAGGGGAGGCTCCTGGGGATGTAGGCAAAGGAGTGGGGCTTGGGGGTAAGACATAGATGAGGCCCTTACCTATTGATAACTCCAGTCAGCATAGAATGGGACTTTGTGACTCCCAGTGTGGGTCATGTAGATGCTCAGAAATGTGTTCCAGCAGTGACTTATTACAGAAACAGTCCTGTTAAAAAGCATGGAGTCTGGTGGAGATGAATGATAGCTATGCCCCATGCCTCTTTCCTCATGGGAACCATGAAACGGCACTTGCATACCCAGCACAAATAAGCCTGGTTGAGTGATCCCCGGCTCCTGGGAGACAAGCCAATGTCTTCAGAGCCCATACAGACATGGAGACAGTGCAAAGATGATCGCTCCACCTCTGCCATCCAAGGAGGACGAGAAGGCTCGCGCTGGAATTAACACTGACTCCTACGAATTGGAGCCTCAACTCTCCCATCGACGTCCAAAGAAGGGCAGCTGTCTGACGTGGCAACTTCTTAAAGAACCAGCGGCCTCACTTGCAAGATCATTCAAGGTGCCAGCCTTCAAGACTTGCTCCTCCAAAGTGTGGTGGACACACCAATATCGACACAGGCCTCCAGAAACGCAGCACCTCAGGCTCCTCCCCACCCTCCCCAACCAGAGGCTGCATTTTAACAAGATGTCCAGATGATGCATCTACGCAGTAAATTGTGAGAGCAGCTGGGCTAGAAAGCAATTTGAGATGCAACCTTGGTGTGAAGGAACAGCAGCCCAACCAAGAGGGGGATTTGCCCTCATGGGGCTGGGTTTGGAGGCCAGAATAACCACTTCCTCTCCAATGACTGCGCCTCAGACTCATTCTGTTCCACCTGTCACTTTGGCTGCCCCTAAGGCCAAAGACTGTCACACACCGGTATATGAGGCGGGTGCCGAGAGTAGTGGACACAGTCAAGGCGGAGCTAATCAGCAGAGTCTGGGGAGGCACTGCCTCAAAAGCCTAGACAAAGACTGGCTGAAAATTAGGTCAGTGTGCCAAGGGGCAGCAGCTGATTAAGCAGCAGCTACAAAGACAGGCTCAGCGAACCAGGCGAGGCATTGGAGAAAGAGAGCTGTGCTGAGAGGTGCTCTGTTAAAAATGCACTTGAGAGAAGAGGGCTGCCTCCCTGGCTACCCATCAACAGCAATCCACATCAGCTGATCGAAGCAGAAGTCTGAGATCAAGGCCCAAGGAAAAGACTCCATCAGAGGAGGCTTCGCCTGAAGCAAGTTGGGCCTGGCAAACACTTCATTCCCAAAGATACCCTCCCTGCCTTTTTCACATCCACGAATTAAGACCCCGAGAGGCACATTCAATTACACAGATGTCAGGAAACCCAGGAACTCTACTGTGCTGCCAGTGCATCCTCTCCTCCAGAAATGGGACCACCTGACAGCCAGATGGTGAAGGTGAAAGACACACATGCCCAGTGGTTCCTGATTCTAATGAAGGACTCAGTTGGGTTTGGCTTCAGGTTTGTGAAATTCTTCTCTTCTCGTATAACCGGTATCTTCCACCCAATATCCATTGCCCCTGTTCCCAAAGTTTCTAGTCAAATATCCAGCCTCCCCTAAGTCCACCTACTACAGGAAAAGAAAAGCCAACACTTTTCCTTAAATTCCGATTTTGGGCATAGCAGCTAAGCCTAAAATAGTAGCAAAACCCGTCCCTCTGGTTACAGTGATTGGTTCAGAGATGAATATGTGACGAGCTGATCCAATGAGTGTGAAGCATCAGATTTTTTGTGGGATTGCTGCAAAAGAGAGTTATTCTTCTTCACTTAATAGGAACCAAAAAGAAAATCCCTCTGGGAATGGCCATGAGCATCTGAAGATCACTAAGGGGATAGGCTGCCAAAAATGAAGCCAACAGCAAGAAAGTAAAGCCAAAAACTGGAGGAAGAGAGACACTAGGTCTTGGTCACATGGTGTGTGTTTTTAGACTTTTTAAGAGCTAAGCCCTTAAGTTCCCTTTGGTATTTAAGGCAGTTGAGCTGAAAGTTCTGTTATTTGCAGCTGAAAGTATCTTAACTGACATATCAGGTAAATAAATCATTCTCTGCTGGGAAGAAACATAATGTGTCACCAGAATTCTCTTGGCTTGAGTATATGTTAGACCCTCCCAGCTTCATTCTTCCTCAAAATAACTGGTCAGATCAGAAAATAAAACAACAAAAAACCTTCTCGATGAAGAGGTTGACTAAACAAGATGCGGTGGAACAGAAAAGTAGCTGCCCAGCCTTCCTGCATCCTCAGCAAACTGAAGCAATATCCCAAACCAGCCAAGATTTTCATCTAGCGATTTAAATTCAGAAGCGAAGTGCCTGCCCCTCCCCACTGCCCAGTTCTGCCTCCCTGCCCTACCCCCAACCCCTCCTTCACTACATGTAAAGTGGATGGGGGAGCCTTTATCCTGACCCACCCCCACCCTCCACTCCCTCCTTCACTACATGTAAAGTGGATGGGGGAGCCTTTATTCTAATCCCAGTGCAATTCTCTCCAATCTTCCCTAATCCGTCCACCTGTGAGATAATTGCTGGCATTTAAGAAAAAACTCAATAGTAATCATAGACCTGCACACAAAGACACAAAAAAAGAGGCAGATAAGCCAGGAGAAAGAAAAAAAATCACCAGGCCAGAATTATCCATACTCTGACATCCATTCCAGGAGTACAATGTGGCCAACTGCTCTCTATGAGGAAGAAACACAGGTTTCACGAGAAGGGGATGCATCTCAGAGCATCAGGGTTCTTATGTTCCTCTACACAGAGTCAGGTAAATCTAAAAGCCAAAATCAGTTGTCATCAATTAGCTATTCACAAGTCAGGCACAAATAGGAAATAAGCTCTTAAACATGGACTCATACTTATTGATTGTCTTAATAATCCCTTAATCAAGGACGCCCCTTGTTAGGTGTGAAGAAGGGGGAAAAGAAGCTGAGAGGGTTTATCCAATGAGCAGACTAAAAAAGCAACCTATAAATCATGTATCTGCCTCCCTCCACCAACTCAGGCTGAGATCCCAGCCTCACTTCTAGCTTTGGGTTATGGGTCCAAGATAGCAATTAAATACCTTGAAACAAAAAGTACAACAAAAATACATGGATAACAAATAAGTTTATAAGATAAATAGATTTTAAACTATGGAAAATACAACAAAATACATTTAGTATAGACTCATACAATTCCTTTATGGTTTTATTCCTTGGAATAAAGACACCGTGGGCCTCAAGCGTGCCAGATCATAAGAAGCAGTCAGCCCTGCAGATCCTCTGGTTCTAACACAGGAACTAGGAGTCTGTCATTTCACAGGGCCCCTGGGTGATTCTTATAAATGCGAGAAACATTATTCTAATTCTGTAGGATTTTATTGAAAGTGAAATGCACTGACATTTTTATTGTAGAAAAAGGAATGAGAGGGGCCAACGATCTCATAGGATCTATGGAGGTAGTTTGTTTATTTGAACAAAATGAAGTTGAAGGAGGAGCATTCTTGTGACATTGACACAGATGAGAGAAGAATAAAGACAGAACACTACCAGTATTGGGGTACTGACTGCTATGGTACCGGCCAAACCTTTCCCTTTCCTCCTGGTCATAGCCAAATCACAACTCCTAAACAACTTTGCAATCAGATGGGCTCGTGGGGTTGAGTTCTAGCCAAGAGTACACGGCATACCACTTATGGACTCAAGCTTTTTTTTAAAAATCCTCCAACTACACACTGGAATACTACACAGACCTAAAAAAGATGAACTCCTGAGGTTTGCTGCAACATAGATCATATTAGAAGGGATTATGTTTGCTGCAACATAGATCATACTAGAAGGGATTATGTTAAGTGAAATCTCAGAAGGAGAAAAAAAAAAAAAAGCAAGCTGATCTCACTCACATGGATTTTTTTTTTTTTTTAAGAAAAACACCAAAATAAACAAAAGCCAGTCCTTGGACATTAACAATAGAACTGAGTCTACCAGTAAAGAGTGGGGAGGGGGAGGGCCAAAGGTGGGGATATTCAGTGGACAGTGGTGAAGGATCTTCGGTAATTTGGTGGTGGAAAGGTGTGTTGCCATATATATGTGTGGAATGGTGAACCTGTAATATGGGTTTATATCATTCGGTAAATCAATGTTACCTCAATAAATATTAATTTTTTTTCAATCTCTCTCCATATAGAGACAGAGAGAGAGACAGAGAATACATGTCAGTTGAATGCAGTGAGGGACAAGTTTCTAGAAAAGACATAGTCACAGAACAGAAGTTGCTGAGTGCCTGAGTGACTGTGTGGAGCAGAGATCCATCCTCCACGACCCAGCAGCCCCCTGCCAACTATGGTGCCAGTGAGAAGCTTTCGTTAGGATTCAGTCACTGGAATTAGGGAAGTGTTTATTATAGTCTTCCCTCTAGTATCATATTAGCCTTCCCTGAGGCACACGACTGCCTCCCTATGCCTCTCTCTCATCCTCTTCCCACCCATCTCTCTGGGTTTTAGGATCAAGTAAACACAGGTGAGCTGGGAAACAAAACGCCAGTGACTATCACAGCAATTCCAGTCTACTCAACCCAGGAAACTACTTGTCCTCAGAAAACAATTCTCATGTATTAAGTAACATTTGGTATAGACAAAGTCCAAGACCAAAGAAAAAAAATATGAACAGCTTTTGGAATTTATTATATAAATGTCTTTCTTTTCACTACATTGTGAGCTGCTTAGGCACAATGACTGATTTTTATTCATTTTGTGTATCCCCTGTGTTCAATGCTTGTTAAATTCAATTATACTTTATCGTTACTGTCAAGACTAGAGGGAACAGATTATTTATTAAAATTGTAACAAGAGCCAGACATCTTATCATGCACTTAACATGTTAGTTCATTCACTTTTCAATTATACCAAAAGTAAAATAATGCATTCTTTATAATACATTCTACATAGCATTATTTATAAGAATTATAAAGAATAGATCATACTGTTGAATTGTTATCCATATGCTACCGTAGAGAAAACCACAATGCAGTAGAATTAATTGGAATAATGTTATGATATAAAGAATCAGCTTAATCTTTGGGGTCAGGCAAAATGACATTTATGTGGCTTCCAGTTCTGTGACTACTTTTGTAGTTTTGGACTTCTGTTTTCTTATCTGCAGAAATGTAAGGAAATGCCAGGAAATCATTCAGATATTTCTTTAAAGTGTTATGAGAATATAATTGAGCCCTTTTATCTGATTTGCCCATCCTTCTCCCCCTAACATAATGGGATTTTATTTTGTTTTGGGAGGGAATTTTAAAGGTGCAGGCAGGCAGGCAGGGAGAGCAGGAAGAAGCATCTTTACTTCTTTATTTTTATTTAATTGTTCATCCTAATTGCTTCTCCACGGACCCAGGACTTAAACCCAGTAGTATGCAGCTTGCTTGTTCAGAGATTCACTTAACCACTGCTCCAGCAGGCTGCACCCTAACATAATGTTTTGAAGGTCCATTCACGTAGCACTTATCAGCACAGCCATGCATTGCTTAACAATGGGTCTATGATCTGAAAAATGAGTCACTAGGTGATTTCGTCATTGTGTGAACAGTGGAGAATTAAATTGTAAACCTAGATGCCAGAGTCTAGCGCACACCTAGACTCTATGACATAACTTGTCAAGACCACCATCCTAGAGACAGCTCATCACTGACCAAAGTGTCATGAAGTGATGCACACTGCGGTCCATTCCTTTTTCGTGGGTGAATAATATTTCACTATATGGCTGCTATGCTTTGTTTATCCATTTATCAGTTGAGGGACACCGGGGCTGTCTCGACCTTCCGACTCTTGCGAATAGTCCTGCTGTGAACTTGTTTGAATACCTTAAATTCTCTTGAGAAAACCTTCTTTTTTTTTTTTTTTTTTTTTTTTTTTTAGAGGAAGGAAAACAAGCAGTAAGAAAGGGAGAGAGAGGAGGAAGAAGCATTTCTTTACTTATTTTGTTCATTTTTGGTTGTTCCCCCTACTCCCAGGTCACATTACGTGTTCCACGCCCTATCAGCCAACTTAGCACCTGAGCCACTAGGGCACATCCTTGAGGAAACCTCTTTTTAAAAACACTTAGTAATGCCTGTAGCCTGCTTACCTCCCTCTTCTCCCATCCTGCTACCTGGTGTGGGTGTGATGTAGGCAGAACTCTAGCGACCCTCTTAGACCATCCAGGACTGAGCCCTGGGCATGGCAGGGTGGGGGCTGCACAGAGCGGGTCCTCGGGATGGAGCAGCCCCGGACCTACCCCACACTGCCTACCTCCTCGCCCGTTGTGTAAGGTCAAAATAATACTAAGCCCTACGATGTTTGCATCATAGAAGAAAAAAAAAATGCGTTATGAGACATAAAGTTTTTAAGGAAGGTTTCACTTTAGGTAAGGAGGAATTGGAAGAGAAACTTACAGACCATTTCAGACCAGATAAACCACTTCCAAGAAAGCAGAGGTGCCGGGGCTCAGCTCTAAGCAAATGCCCCTCAGGGGAGCCATGAAGAGAAGTACAACCACTCCTCTCAAGGGAGAACAAACCCTCACTCTGTCCACTAAATGGATGAAACCAAAAAAAGGCATGAGGCTTCCAGCTGCCCGGCTGGCCAGAAAAAGTATAGTAAATAATAGAGGGAATTTGAGCCCCTGAATTCTCAAATGTATCTTTTTTGCCTATTATTTTTGGAGGGAAGCAGACAAAAACGGGAAAGAATCAGGCAAGTTGACAAAAATCATTTTTTCTCTACCAATTACTTTAACCTTGCCTAGAACAGTGACCTTCACAGCACCAGCGTTTGGTGGCATTGATTTCAAGTTGCTGTTTTCCCGATTAAACAGAGATACGACACACAAGACAATACAACTAAATCACTCTTGTAAATATTTAACATCATTGCCTTTTTGTTCCTTTTAACACATCACTATCAACGCTAAGCACATAGGAGAAAACACAGTTATTTATTCTGAAGGAAGGCAATTTTGCAACAATTTACAAACGGATTTCAGGTACTGCTCACCATCCTCTCACTTTGCCTCCTGGTAAGGCACCACATTTCACCCCTCAGACTCCTGGCAAACTCTGAAGGAGAAAATTATCTTTTTGAGAAATAAGGAATGATACTGGCTTGAAGAAAAGTCCATTTTCACTTGAGAAAATAAATGAATTTTCCTTTTTAGTTAAAAAGAAAAGCTCTAAATTATGAGAGGATTCTTAAAGTGGGAAAACCATGGAGCCAACCTTGATACCATCTCAGGTGACTGCCTTATCTACTCAGTTATAAACTGTCAATGTGGGCTAGTAAGAAAGGGGAAAAAGGATGTAAAAGCCTGTTTTAGGTCAACTGGTGTCACCATCTACTTCAGCTCCGATAAAAGAGTCAACAGGGCAAGTCCAGATGTGGTATTAAAAAACAAAAAGCATTATAAAGTCCTGAACATCAGAGCAATTTACTGACTTCAGAAACAGGGGTTGCATCCATGCTCAGACAGTCAAGTGATTTACGAGACAACCTTGTTTAGAATGTTCCAGAATTTTTCTTACATGGTATAATGGATAATGAACTCAGCAGCCTGTGGATGATCTACGACAAATGCTGCTCATGCGGTGAAGATGATTATGACAACTTGGTTGCATCTTAGAAGGGAAAGAAAATAGTACCCGGAGTCCGAAGGTGTGGGTCCAACCTCAGCAACTCCCCAGTCGTCAGCGGAGAGACAAACACAGCACTGAGACCCTGTCGGCATGTTCTGTCATCCACAAAATTACAGTGGAATGGGCTGAAAAAGTCTAAGTTCCTTTTGAGCTGTGAAATTATATGCTTCTAAGATCTGGGAAGCAAATCAGCATTTTTTAAAAGTAATTTAGTGCAATGTTTTTGTTTTCTTTGTGGCTCATATAGCTTCATCAGGCAACATAACGAAATCCCATAGCTCTTTTGTGAACACAAGAAGAGCAAACACGTCCTTCAAAAGCCTCAAGAACAAGCCAGTTATATCAGGATTACTTTTCTTTTTTCTTTCTTTCTTGTTTTTTAATGGGAGGCTCTAAAGGAAGAGGCCAATGGTTCCCTCTTGCAATGAAGATGTCCAAAGATTTTCCTACCAAAAGTACAATGGGCAACTTGGGGCTGTCCGTGTTACTGAACTCAGTGAAGAGTTACGGGCACAGTGATTCCTAGTGCCCATCCCACAAGCATTTACTGAGCTATTTCCACTACAATACAGGTACCGTTACAGGCACTGAGTGCACCGCAGTGAGTAACAGATACTGCCCCTGGTTTGTGGAACTTACCTTCTCGTGAACACTAATTTTTTCACATTGTACGGCCGCTTTAATTTCACCTGCATATCAACTGTAATACCCAAGTGGGAATTTTACAGGTAAAGACATGGAGGGTTAAAACACTAATCTGTTCAAAGTTTCCAGACCTAAGGTGATATTGACTAGATACACTTGTGATGATGCTAACTCATGTCTAATGCTAATACTTATGATAACTAATGTTTTATACTTATGATAACTAATGTTTTATTATAACTAATTTTTTTTATGGTAACTAATATTTTTGGAGAGTCATGAACTTAATGGTTTCTCCCAGCTGCCCTGTGAAGGAGGTACAGTCTTTTCCCATTTTTTTTTTTTTTTATGAGAAGAATGAAGTTTGGCAAGGTTATCTAGCTTGTAAGGTCAAGAACAAATTGTAGCGCTCAAATCTACTATGTTTTCTTCCCCAGCATCCTGAGCTAGGTCTTCGGACACTGATCTCAATGCTCTTTTTCACTCCTTAGTGCTGGCCCTGCATTAGGATTATTCATACCTGATATCTGATGTTTCAGAATAAATTGTCACATGGATCAGTTTAGAACGGGGATTTCACCCATAATAATTGTAATCAAGGCATTTTTAAATGACCATTATTGGTCCCTTGGGGAAATGAGGGACGGGATGGCTGGTTCAGCAGACTACATCTTCATGTCCAGATTAATAGCCCCAGGCAAATGGTCTACTGCAGAAGGATCAATGGCAGCCACGTCTCAGTGAACAGACAGGGCATAAAACGGGACAAAGTCCTCATCCTCACAACGGCAGAGCCCACAAAATCCTTAGCTGAGCCAATGATTTCTAAACAAAGTACAAGTTATTCTTCAGGAGGAATTTATTTCACCTACAAGTTCACTGTCTAGAAAAAAAGTCACTGACAGCCAAACTCTCAGAGTGTTAGGATGAATGACCTTAGATATACAGTGGAGAAATAACCACGATGACTGTTAACCCGTTAAAAATTTCAAAGCAAGGAAGACTTAAAGTTCTTAGTAATTTTCTCATCTTAATGCTGAGATCAGCAATTCCTTGAGTGAGGCAGACTATTATCAGAAACGTGGTTTAAATACACTGCATGGATGTCCATTTAAGTCCTCAGGTAGTCCAAACTGAAGTGTTTTAACAAGACTGGTGTCTTTAACGCTGCAGTTGTTTTAACATCTGTGTTATGCATTTTACCAGGAAGCAGTAATTTCCCTATTGAAACTAACCCATATAAAAAACGATTCCCAATTAAAACAGAAAATGTAGTTAAAAGGATTCTTGAGAGAAACCCATCCAAAAGACACTTTCAAATTCTACAGACATTAAAGTTGATCATATTAAACTTGGAAGGGACTTTAGCACACTTCTGTTCAAAGTTTTCAACTGAACACGAGTTTTAATTCTAGCTATGTCATCTAAAATGTAAGTTACACAAAAAGCGCTTCACAGCAAATAAATTGGGGGCAACTTGGAAAACTATTGTTTTTTTCTTACAGATTCATAATTGTATTGTCATAACAAAGGCACTGAGAAATCCTATGATCAAAAGTCCTGTTTAATTTTGTTTTAAACAGTTCTGAGAACCTATTTTTCCAAGTACCTTGTTTCCCCTTGAAATAGTATTAGCATTTCTCAAAAATCTTTCGGAAAATGGCAATCTGGCTGAACACATATAATATCAGATTCCGAAAGATGACAAAACTTCCCCCGATTCACAGGCACTTATATTTTTTCCATAGAGCTATTTTAAAACTAAGTTGTGCATTAATTTTAAAGAAATTCAACATTTTAAATGTCGCCAGTTCCTCTAGACTTAAACAGCAAAAGGCTTGAATGTGATTGACTTCCACAGCCCTCCCGTCAACTACATAACACAAAAGTCACGATAGAGCTGATATTAAACTACAAACTCACATTATCAAGTTCATGTTCAGAGCTAGCACCAATAATTGGAGAATGTGTTTTGCAATGAATATTTTAAGTCACTTAGCAATTCTTAACAGCAGTAAGGAACAATTGATCATAGTAACACACACCTTTAAATATTTCAAGAAAATGGGCTGAGAGATTTCTCTGCCTTTGTCGCTTGATACACATTTTTTTCCTTTGGGGAGAAGTATAACACATGCGCGCGCACACACACACACACACACACACACACACACACACACACACACAGATATTTGAGGGCTGAGATTCATTTTTGGATAGTTTCAAGCCAAAATACTGACTCTCATTTCAATAATGGATCTGCAGGCATTTGCAAGGCACAGTCATTAGCTTATCTTTAAGTAAATATTTTGATTGTCAGACAGCTCCCTGCGAACAAGGTTCTTTTTCAAATACTCACTCCTGATGCATCCGAGCCCACTTACCCATCATTCATTTAAAAATCTGCATCTGTGCTAAAATACAAAATCAACCTAAGAAAGTCAAAGTCGATGGGGGGAAAGGCATGATGTGTAGGCTTTTCATTTAAAAGGGCTCCTGAGCACGTGACACCCAGACCTGCTGTCTTTCAGTTTTCTGGTCTGCGCCATGCTCATGACCATAAAGCTTAGGAATGGGCTATTACACACTCTCCTCCCCGCTAACCACCCTCACAGAAAATCACACACTCACAAGACAGCATTAATTGTCAGAATTAGCTGCCATTTAAAAGGCAGCTGTTCTTTCACTTTTAAACAGACTCCGAATTTCAGAGCTTCTCCCTGTATTAGCCATTTGATCCACTGCTCTTTCACACACCTCTTCACAAACAAATTTGTTTTTATCTTCGATCTTCCAAGAATTTAAGAAAATCTTGTTCATTAGGAGTTATTTTCCACCCCAATACCTGCCATCATTGTCGCCATCCACTGGAAAGCTTCCAACCTACACAGACGGCTGACCACAGCTCCAGGTGAAAGGGCTCTGTTCTGCGTGGTGGAGGGGTGAAAAAAAGAGCAGCATCTCTTTAAGAGTCAACAGTAAATTAACTGGCCCAAAGAGTGAAATAATCAGCAGTTAGTAGCTTATTAAAAGGATGGCAAAGGCCAAGCTGCCATCTGGGATCTCCAGTTTCCTGTGATTGTTATTATGTCAAGATGAGCAAGTTGCATTAGCTTTCATGTCACCGCCTGCCCTTACTTTACATGTAAATTTTAATGAAAGATGCGGCACTTTTAAAATCCATCAAAAAGTGTTATTAGCCTGGCTTTTTACAAAGCATATGGGCTTTTCTACCTCTGCTGTGCTCCTCATCACTAAATGCCTTCGGAAAAAGAGAAAACCCCAATGATATCAATTAGGTCGTCTCTTTGTGCAAAGAGAAAGCTGAGTGTCGTCAAACACAGGACAAAGCGATGCCGCAGCAGAGGGCAACATTTTTGCCTCTGTTCACACACAGAGAAAACCACATCCCCATCTTCCCTGGCAAGGCTAACCCTTCACAATGAAAATTAAAGCAATCCAGAGACTGCCTGCTGATTACTACACAGATACATGGAGTTTTGGAGGGAGTCGAGGGAATAAGCACATTTTTTAAAAATAAATAGCTGAAGTCGGACAACACTTGATATCAAGCCTGGATGATACATGGGTGTCAATAGTTTGCAATATATTTAAGCCAAATGCTTAAGAGTATGGATTTTTTACATTTTATATGTGTGCTGTGTTTCAATATAAACAAACAAAAGTTCCCTACATATTCACAGACAAAAAAGCATACATTCTTTTCTGATTCGGGGAATTTCAAGGATAGAAATTTGACTAACTGAATTATTATTGCCTGACAGTTTCCCTTTAAAATGAATAAAATTAGTTTTAAAAATGTATGTATATTATGTTGTAAAAGGAATTTATTTAGCCCTTTAGGAAAAGAGGTAGTTGTTACCTATTGAAAGCTATTTTCAAACACTTTTTGGCTATTGGCAAGAAGCGAGAAGCTGGGCTCTTATTTGCATGGTCAGCCCTGTGTCCTCCACACCTAATTCTTGGCCTGGCACCTGGTCGGCTCTCCATCAATATTTGTTGAATGCCGAATCAACACTGATGCTTCAAGAAGACAGGCTGCTCAATGCAGAGGCATATCACATTGGAAAGTATTATTTTCAGTGGTAGCACACTCAACCACTATAAGCCTATGAATATGTATTTGGGAAAATTTTACCTGAACCCAGATATGCATACACTGTCCTGCACACCTGAGAAAAAGATTGCGGCAAATACAAGCCTAAGCACAAAAGGAAATGTATTTTGCTTGTTCTCTTATTAAATATTTTTCCATCACACGACTCTTTTGAATTCTTCATAAATGAAATGTGTTACAGAGAAAATAGAATTTTTTTTTTTTTTAAGGAAAGGGGCAGGCAGGAATGAAGGGAAGTAGGTAGGCAGGCAGGGAGAGAGAGAATTATTCATTTTGGTTGACCCCCCCTGCACCAGCTCCCACCAGATATGAACACAATCCTCAGATATATGTGGATTGCACAGGCCAGAGGCTATGAACTTAACTGCTAAACTACCAGGGCACGCCAAGATAATACAATTTAAGTCAAAATATCTTTCACGTGTAGATGTTCTCAATTCAGGTTTATAGATATGTATATATGTATGTATGTATGTATGTATGCATGTAATAGATACACACATATACATATATACATACATATACATGTATGGTAGAAAATTATATATCCTCTAAGATTAATCAGCTTGCCTTAATAAGCAGTTCTATACAAGCAGATCACTATTCACACCCTTGAGAAGAAAGTGTTTTATGAAATATACAAATACACACAAACACAAAATCTATGATTAATCAGTGAATCCAAATTGATAGCTGAGGAGGAAACAGACATGTTCTTATAAATCTAAGAAATATTCTCCTTTGGTATTGTCAATAAGAATTTAATAGAAACATCCCATTGAGCCATTGTTCATTTTACTAATAAATCAACCATCCACATTTATTCATTTTTTTAATGCTCCAAGAAACAACTGTTCTAAAAGAATGTGTTTAGTGCCTAATGAAAGTTTCTAAATAAGGAAAGGGGGAAAATTCACTTCCATATTTTTAAAAGTACCATTTTAAAGACATCATTGTAAAAAACACCAGTAGCTAAAATCAGGCAATTTTACTTTTTTATGTTTAATCTATTTTTCCCCTGCCGTCTTTCAAAACAATAGAAGCAGAAAAAAACATGGAAAGCAAGCTTCTTTAAAGGACAAAGTGATTTTATTCATTGTCAAGAGGACAAATCAGTGGTGGTTAAGAAACAGATGAGACGAGATAGAAGTGTACTATTGCCCCTACTTTATTATAATTAGATATTTATAGAGCACAGATGAGTTTATTTTCCTAATTAGTAGCTGGCACTGCATTTTCTAATTTGCATAAACAGTTGGTTATCAAAGCAGCAACTTATTTGCAGGGCTCTTGAGTCCTATCAGGGACAAGAGGGGCCTTAGATCATCAGATCAGCTTTCTTGATGTTATTGCCAGTAAAAGGCAATCGACATGAGATCAAGTTCATGTCACTTGAGTGTCTCTTTCCAGTTTGACCAGTGTTGATTAGTTCAGCATTAAAAAGGCCAATGATCAAATCTACATGTAAAAAAATACATGTATTTTTTTGAAATGGGTTTAAGGAGATCCCTGGCAGGCTCCCAGAGACCAAGGAAGGAGGATTCCTGGCACCCTGACCAGTGCTATGGACAAGAGAAAATTCATCAAGCCTGTGGCAGTGCTGCCTCCCACTCTGACATCCAACAAGAAATCCTGGAGGAATATTTTACTCCTTTCTTCTCCAAGGTCAAAAACTTACAGCTCATGGGCCTCTGTGTGTGTGTGTATGTCTACAGACATACAGAGGAAGATGTTATAAAGCAACATGAGCTGACACGTTTATCAAATCCACATCTGGCTTGTCTTGAGGGTCTGCTGACATGGGACACACATCCGCATGGCGGCCCCCAGCTGGAAAAGAGTAGGCACGGCTGCCCTTTCCAGTGTGTTCTTGTCCCACTGCTCCCCACTGCTTACCTGAAATAAGGATTTTTCTTACCCCCAGCTCTGCTCCTTGACACCTATCAGGCCCCTGTCAGCATCTGAGCCGACAACACCTACTCCACTTCAGTTTCAAGGGCAAGTGTGTGATAACCTAACCCCAAAGAGGCGGTCTCCAAATCAGCCAGAAAAATGTGGAGAACAAAACACATGCTAGACACTTAAACAAAGGCTGTAAAAATTAAATCAAAAGAACTGACCATGGCTTGCTGCTGAAGCACCCTTCGGCCACTGGTCAAGTAGTCACGCTTGCTTTCAGCCCAAGATCTCTTGAATGTGACAATAGCCTCACAGCCTGAACACCCTGCTGGTTTTTGTGGATTTAACATCACGATTCTTTCCACTCTGGGTTTAGAGTTTCTTTACTCAATGTTTAAAGAATGGCAGCTTTCGAGGGGTTCTTCTCCTCGGGCAAGATCCTAAGAAAAAAATCTAAGCATTCTTCCCTGTTTTATGCTGGTGTCATCTGTACCCACTGTCCTCTGTCACTTGCACACACAGGGCCAAGAGAAGGCCTAGTGAGGGAGAAGCTGGAGCTGGAACACCTTGCTCCTTGGCTCAGTGGGTATAGTCATGACTGGAGTGATAAGGGCACACATGAGCGTAAAACTTACTGAGCTCAGTGGTGCGTCGGTGACGGAAATGACTGAGACACGGCTCCGTCCTTCAGGGAGTCAGTCTGAGGAAAGGCAATCAGCACAAAGTCTGGAGTATTTAGGAGGCTTGGATCTTCAAAGATAAGTGGGAGGAGGCGTGGTCCAAGGACATTTAAGAAAGAAGGCAGAGACTGAGCAAAAAATGGAAACACCATGTGGGTTCAGGCAGAGTGTGTTTCTGACATAAGGAGGGAGGGAGCTGGCAGGGGTGAGAATGCAGAGCAGACCAAGTTACTGTAGAAAATAAACCCAAGAAGGCGCATTGATGATAACACAATGAGAATCCATCAATGCCTTTTAAACAGTTGAGCTATGGGATCCAATTCCATGTTAAACTTGCTCTATTTGCATTTTTAGGAAGATGATTGACAGCAGGACAAAAATTATTATAGATGCTGAGTTTCTTTCACATGCAACCATGTAATATACTATATAGACCCATCTGAACAGCAACAGATGAATGTTTGACTTCCTTACTCGTAGAAGAGAGTGGTCCAATTCCCAAGTAACATTAATATATAATATTAGAGAGAAACATATATGGAGGGGAGCTCCTCTTTCATGGAACATTCAAGGATAGTATCCACTGGGAAACAAAGTCTCTGTGTGATTTCAATGGGAGAGCAAAGAGAAGAGGCTGCTACAGGAGAAGAAGAAAAGGCAAAGCCGGAGGACAAGGAGATGTGCGGGAAGGTTATCTGGTATCCTATGTGGCCGCCATTTTGCATCTAAGATGAACAGGGAAGAAAGTCAAAGGTAAACAGGGCCATGTTAGGATGACTGTGAAAGTCAGAGAGCTAATCCTGCACTTTGGTGGATAGCTTCGTCTGAGCAGTTCTCAGCTACTGGATAGACTGGAAGAGAATAGAGACAGGGAGACTCCTCAGGACAGGCCAATAATCCCATAAGGACTGCCCAGGAATCGAAGGGGGCTGTTTACAGTGGAGAGACGAGCAACAGCCTTCACGAGAATCTCAGCAAGCTCTCTGAGCTGGTCACTTGGGAACAGGGCGGTTCAGGAAGGACAACAGAGAGACACAATTCTTGGGTTTAAGCCTGGATGCTAGGGAGGATGGGGGCCCCAGGAAGAGACTAAGGGATCTGACTTTGGAGCTAGATGGTATGAAAGCTGACTTTGGACTTACTTAAGTGACAGCAACGGTGGGAGGACACGGACACATGTTACCTAGAATGCCAAGTGGCAGACTGGAGACGGGTCAAGGTCGGGTAGGTAAGCGGAAGACCTACACATACAGGTCATTCCTGGGTCCAGAGAGGAGGCGTAGTTTGGTGGTTAGGAGCCAGATACTCAGTCCACTTAGGAGCCACCCAGTGTGAGTTACTTAATTCTGCATTGTGATCAGCTTACCCATGTAGCAAGGATACCACCATCAGCCAGTGCAGAAAATCGCTGTGAGGGGTAAGTGCAGAAGGCAACAAAGACACGCAGCACAACGGCAGACACCCTAAAAATGCTCAGTGTCTGCAGCAGTGGTCAGGGAAAGGAAATAAGGTATCCACACGAAAAACCTAAAAACTCTAACAGCAGCCATCTTTGGGACATTTGAGGGGATTAGGGAAGCGGGAAAGAAAAGTGTTGAGCGGGGGAGCAGGGAGAGAAACTGATTCTAATGAATCTCCTCCAAGACAATGGGAGGCGGGATAGGGACACAGCGTCACATGCTTCAGAAAGACTGAGTCCGGGGCAAGGATTGGGGTTTCCCTCTGAGTTGCTCGCTGGCAGCCTCCACTTTGGTAGAATAAGGGGAGATGTGTCTTCTCAATCATTAATGCAGTCAGGGTTCCCCAGGACCAGTTCTGAGAAGGAAGCCACCTGTGATGAGCGTAAAAGAATCAGCCGCACCCACCCGCAAAGTGATAGGACTGAACCACTTCCAGACACAGTTTAGAAATCCAGAAACGCATGAAACTCAAATGAGAGGTCAATTCACAGAAGCATCACCCAACCAGCATTGTCAAGAGCTTTTCCATCCCTCTTCCTTGATCATCATCTCACCAGAATCCACATTTCCTACTTCTGTTCTTTGCCAATCTTTACTTCCCGTAAACACACTGCCTCCCCAAGGTAGAGGCTGGAGCATTTGGAGGGAGAGGGGAGACCCAGATGCAGGTACATAATTTATAGTTCATCAGTTAACCTCTCCTTCACTCCCGAACTGCTAATCCAATTTGAGCTGGGGAGCCAGGTTCTCTGACAGCTTTGATTAGGGATGGATGAGTGAGCTGTGCCACCCCAAGGTCTGAAGCCCTGAAAGGCATGTCAGACCGTTGGAGCAAGCCCGCCGCTCAGCCCCTCTCCTTTCCCAGCCTACCTGCCGCTGCCATTCCTGTGTTCTTCCACACCCTGTGCTCCCCTTTATAGTCCATCACCCCGTGCCCTCAGGCAGAAAATCCCCACTTCCCCCAAATGCAGGAAACATAACACAGAAAATGAAAGGACAACAAAGAAATAGCTCACGCATTTCGCATTAAAGTTCAAGCAAATTCGCCCATCCTCTCCCCTTTGCACTCGTATCCCGTCCCTCACAGCTATTTCCCCCAAATTCAGTTCTTCTCAAGCAGAAACAGTTGTCCATCATTTCTTCTCTCCCCATTCCTGCAATGCATTTACTGGGAGGACATCCCAAAATACCCTGCATTTAAATACAATATATTTTCCCCATGCGGCATAACCACTTTCAGAATCTGCCATTCCTGCTGGTGACAGCGTACCATAACAGACACTGCTCACTCTGGATTTGAAGGGAGGCAGGCCAACTCGGAACCAGCCCCAACCCAACCACCAACCATGAAGTGCATTGAAGGGAAATGATAGCATTGGCTTTTTACTTATTTATCTTTTCAGTTGTTGTTAAAAGCACTAAGTTATCATCTGGAATGTATTCATCAGAATCAACAATTCCCCTTGGATCCATGAATATTTCAGAAGGCAGATTGATAGTGATAATGATAAAAAAAATAAAATTATCTCTACCTTTACTTCTACCTACAGAAATGAAGAGGAAGGTCCAATTAAGTAGAGGAAGCAGGGTGTCCACCATGGAGGCGGCAAGAGAAAGAGAGAGAGAGAGAGAGAGAGAGAGAGAGAGAGAGAGAGAGAGAGAGAGCAGGGAGAGCAAAACGTCAGCACACTACAGACATACAAAGAAATGTAACACATGTAACAAAAACCACAACGGTAATTCAGTAACTCCAACATCATGGGAAGGCAGCACTGAACAAATGCAAAATGTAAAGCTTAAACAAGCCTTGGACTGTGAGACCAGCAAGGCTGTTGCTATGAGATTTGTGTTTAAGGTTTTCCCCATCAGTGTCATCTCAATCCCATTCTTGGAAACATGAGTCTGCATGCAGAAGCACGGCATAGCTTCATATATGTCGAAGTGCACACGCTTAACCAATCTAATATTGGTTAGGGAAAATCTCAGAGAAGTTAAGTTCCCTTGGGTTTTCCCAACATTCATATGAGTCATGAGGCTGCAGAGTGTAACATACATGCATAGACGGCGCACACACAGCCTACGAAGTGTGTCCATGTATGTTTGAGATTCCATGGGAAACAGACATCTCTTTTCTTTTGTGTTGAAGGAATAATTAGGGGAAAACAAGCATTGGTGGGAAACACAGTATTGGCTTTTTAGGTCATCGTCACAAAGGTAGGCACAGACAAGGGAATGGCAGGTAGAAAAGAGTAAGAGGAGGAACAGTAGGGTCAAAATCCTTCTTCAAACATTAAAGATTGCAAGTTGCAACTTAAAATCTTATTGGCACTAATCACCCAGAAGAAGTCTGCATTCCTTCCTGAAAACTTCTCTAAAGAGGAAAACACAACATATTTGTTATTATTCTATTGTCTAAAGACCCTTTTGCCAGAAGAGACCTGACTTGCCCCCAGAGCACATGTACGTGAGTGTGTCTGAATGATCTACTGATGTACCTGCATGCTGGGTGCCCAAGAGAAGTTGAGCAGTCAGTGGAAAGTGTACAAGATACATAATGCAGGTTCTCCAAATGCTTTTCATGCTAATAGTGGACTTTAGCCTTCCAAAATACCTGCGCCGCCTCTGTGGGTCTGAAAGAAGCCAAATCAATATTAAAGATGGCCCACCAGCCTTTCAGATCTGTCTGGACTCTAGACTATGACTTTAGCCAATAGTGGAGAACTCACCTGACTTCCTTCCCACTGTTATTTGAGATCTGATCTATACCAGACCATGTATACTTCCATGGAAACTCTCAGAGTCCACATCACATATTTTTGGAACAGGATATACTTCTACTGGAAAAGCATGCTTCCTCCTTACTCTGCCTCGTAAGTCAGGATGCCCTCAGGTATCCACCTCCCTACCCACTTGGACGCCATAAGCAAAATTCTCTGACGTGGGTGGTTCCTTAATCTCACCTTGCTCCCCTGTATGGCAGTACTGCCAAACGGATCCAGTGTAAGCATTCAGAGTGCCAAGTAGTGTCCCCCACCCTCCTCAGAAGACTGAGAAAAACAGAATGGAAGCACTCTTCCTTCCCCTTTTCTCTGACCCTCCAACAAAGGAACTGAGTCCCATGTGTATTTTAAGAAGAAATAGACAAGGAAAATTAAAGTACAGCCTTTTGGTGTCAGGGCAAGGCAAATAGATCAATCTTGCAATCATCCCAAGGTTCCGAATTAACACAATAGTGGCAATTGGACAGTGAAGGAAAAGGCAGTTTTAAGTAGGTTCTTCTCGAATCCCAGTTTAGGCTGATAATGCGGAAAATTTTTATTTAGAAGAAAAAGTCTGCCTTCACAGCCCACCCTGTGCTGAGCAGAGCTGAATTTCCTGCACAGCTCATTCCTTGCATATTTGAATATTTTAGGCTGCAGATGCTGAATTTACAGATCTTTATATGCAGTTTTCTTCAGGGTGTATAATGAGTTAGAATCCTACCACGAGGACATTAGCATGTTTTTTGAGTTTGGTTTTTTTTTGTTTTTTTTTTTTTTTGGTGGCTTTTGCTTTGATAACAAAGCTGAAAACTGTCCAGTCCCCAAGGGCTTCCTCTGACCACGTGGGGCTGAAAATTTCTACAATGGGCAGTGGGATGCAAGGGAAAGAAAAAGCAAACCTTTACTCAGAGTGGAAAGTAGGGAGAATGCTAGTATCTCTCCCCAGCCCAGGGAACCAGCACGGAGCCTGGGAGGAGCAGGAGGAAGTTAGCTGCTCTGTTGCTCTGAAATTAGCTTCATTCACCCCCATTATCGACGCCGTCATGCCTTGTTTCATGCTTCCCTCTTGGAGGCAGCCCAGCAGGGCCAGCATCCGGATGACAAATGGCAGTGCAGAATGGAGAAGCCAAGGAGATGGGGGCGGCAGGAGGCCACGATGCATGGGGAGATGGGCCCCCCACCGCTGGGTGGCCTGCTGTCAGCCTGGCCTACGGCAGGAGGGACAGGCAGCAAATGGCCTGCCAGTGACCATGAGACTCTGAGCGTCCAGCCAGAGACATGAAGGCAAGCAGTTCGGGCAGCAGTAACACCGCAAGCAGAAAGCACCTACCTTGTTCACTCATCATGAGGTGGGAGAAGCCTTGAGGAATGGAAAGAGCGGAGAAGGGGAGGAGGATGGGGGGAGGGTAAGGAAGAAAAGAAAGAAGACAAAGTTAGAATCCCAAATGCAATCTCTTCATTGTTGAGTGACAGGAGGAGCAGGCGACAAGCACTCATGGGTCAGCCATCCCGCTGCTGCAGGCAGGCAGGCTGGCCTCCAATGTGGACAGTCTTTTGTTTGCTGGGTGGCCCTGGGTCTCCTCTGAGAACTTTCCTTTCACCCTGGTTTTACGCAGTAAGTCACATTTGAGATCAGTTTATTAAAGATTAAGTCCCTTGGGAAAGAGATTTGAAATGCCAAAGTCGGTTTCTTTCTTTCTTTCAAAAATTATATATTCATGGGAATATATGGTCACTGTATAGAAACTTGGAAAAATTCAGAAAGAAAAAAGAAAAGAATCACTTGCAATACCTCATCCAGAGATTATCATCCATTGTTTTTCTAGGTACAGAGGTCTTTTATGCAAAGATTAAATCATGCTAAGCATAACAAATGTTAGCTCCTAGTTACAAAAGTTGCTTCGATAACCTGAAGCAGTCCCCACCTCATCTCAGTCCTGAGACAATCACAACCTTCCCCCCACACACCCCCCTGCTTCTCCATCACTATCTTTTCCTAGAACGTTCCTCATCTGGGAGGCCTAGCCCAGCACTGAAGGGGTTTAATTAGGTAAACAGAGTCCCAATAAACAAATAACACAACCTCTGCTTGTGATCTCATGGACATCAAATAAGAGTTTGAATACAAACAAATTCATTATGTCAAAGGAAGCATACGCCCTGATACATCTACGAGAAGAAACAATTTCCAACCAGTTAAACTGCTATTTGTTCTTGTGTTGCTTTATTACTGGATATATTTGATCGATCACACCAGAGAACCCTTACCCAGCGTAGCTGAACATGAGTCCCGTTTTCATCGGGGCAGCACTGTTTCTTCTCATATTTCCTGATTGTCAACTTTGTCCCCTTTTTAATGTACCAGGGCTGTCTGTAAGCAGGGCCACAGGGCAGCCGAGCTGCCCCAGGCCCAGTCTGTTGAGGGAGCCCTAAAGCCCCGTCCCATTTTGTCTCAAGGAAATACGATCAGCCTAACCCAGAGTGAAATTCAGGAATAGAGGGGATTAATAAAAGAGAAAAATCCCTAGAGCTTGGAAATCTCTCAATGTTTTTGGACATTACTGGAGATTTAAAAAAATAATCAGTGGCAAAATATGGGTCAAGCACTGACTTTTGAAAGATCAATAATATATTAAGTATGTAGATACATGTGCTATAAATGTCATGGAGTCTATTTTTAAGCAAATTTCATTAAACTATGATCATATTTTTATGCACATTTCTGACATTCATTTCTCAAGACCTAGGATTAATACTCATGGAGGAATGGAATCATGCCAAAGCAAATCATTTTCATGATTTGTTTTGCTTAAAAAATTAATTTGGGGTCTTTTTTTTTTTTTTTAAGAGGAGATAGCAGGAAGAGAGAACAAAGATCCCTAGATTTGCCTAAGGAAAATCTACACAAAAGCAACAATTCTTAAAATGACTGATAGAGACTTATAGCACCCAGTTCAAGAGATCTCAGGGGGAGGTGTGGGTCAGGCCGGTGATGATGACAGAAGGGTGAATGGAATCAAAATAGGGCGTGAATTCAGCAGGTGACAATTCATTCCCAGGAGGGTGGTCAACATGAAGAAATGAGGATAAGGAAGATCCAAGGAGACACATAAGAGTAAAGTCAGACTTTAAAAAGGAAAGGGAAAACAGGAAAGTTGCAAAGGGAATAGCTCTTAATGCCTTACCAGAAAAGAAACGGTCATTGTGTAGCCAGACAGGAGCTAGCTAATGATGGTGGAAATCATTTTGCAGTATCTAAGTATATCAAAACAGTGAGCTATACACCTTACAAGAGTGGAATGTCATATGACAATTATATCTCAATAAAGCTGGGGGGAGGGATTTTTTTAATTTGAAATTTGAAAGGACAGACATTTGACACCTGAGATAATAGATGTTTGGCAGCTGTAGATGGAGTGAGTAGAAGAGAGGCAAAAAACATGTCTTTGACCCCTGCAGGTATTTTTCAATTTTTGCTAAATGAAGAGTAAACAGGACTTGGTAATCAGAGGGTCATAAAGGCTTGGAGAAACCCGTTTGGGTGCCTGTCTATGATCTACCTGTGTTTCCTTAAAGTGCAGTGTCTCCTAAGTGTATTTCACTGACCAGGTTCATCAGCCACCTGCAGATGTTTATTCAGATGAAAACCCCGGGTCTCCCTCTGGACCCAGTCAATTAGAATCTGGGGTTGATCCTTCATGGGGAAAGGTCTGCGTATTAAATGAGCTGCCCACGTGACTGCTATGCTCACTAGAACCTGAGAGCCACCCCTTTAGAGAGGCATATAAATCAAGTTTTGGCAAATTAAATTGTATGATAAATGCACTAAGAGGAATTGGATATTCAATGGAAACCTGCAGTGGGTCCTTTGGTAAAAGGAAGAATCCTTTTAAAATGCAAATAACCCACCACCTGTGTTTTTAAAATTCAAATATATACTTATCACGTTTTATTAAGCTACATATGTAGCGACAGTATTGCAGCTTGAATAAAATGTTCATATTCTTCAGCTTATAAATATCTTCAATAGAATTACTAGGCCGAGAATGCGGAGATGGACTCCTAAAGTGAAAACATTGATTTTACCAGTAAGGAAAATAAAATGGAAGGAATGAGCAGACATGGACGAGGCAGCAACATGAGGGAAGGGGGAGACTGTGTAACCAGAATACATGAGTTTATTTTGCTTTTGGATGAGGCAATTTAATGCTATTTCCAAAAGCTTGTACGTCAGTATCTTCTCTTGTACAAATCTATCCTCATAGCTTACAGAGTTAAGAACTAAAAACCAAGAATCCCAAAGCGTTCAGGTCTATTATAAAATTATTTCTATCTCTTTCCATCCAAAACACCTTTACTTGCTGCTACAATTATCAGATCCCCTAAAAGTAAATGTAAGAACCAATCATCAATCAATTCAAGTATCTACCATTTGCAAATACTGATACTGTCAGACAATACAATCAGCCGGAGTACATGGTCACCGACCTCTGGGAGTTTCATTTAGCTGCAGAGTTCTGTGTGTGCTTATATTTAAACAAATTCACATGATATGTGCATATGCATATGCAAATATATATGTATTTACATTTATATGTGTGTGTGTGTGTGTGTGTGTGTGTGTATACTGGTACCTGATGGTGAAATATAGGGATTCTAAGATCAAGGACTTCAGTCATGTCTGAATTCCACCTCGTTTTTGTTACTTTGCAGTTGTAGCACTAGAAAAAATGGCTAAGTGTCTCTATGCCTCGGTTTCCTTACCTATGAAATCTGGATGATAGTGTCCAACTCATAGGCTGTACTGAGGATTAAATAAATGAATACACAGAACACATTGCCTGTACACAGTAAGGACTATATAAGTCAAACGATGAAGTTGGACAGTAAGGACACTAGGATGATAAGGAAAACAGAAATGGTTTTGGAGGGAAGTGGAACTTGAAATAAACTGTGGGCAATGGTTTAGGACTTGGGTAGAGGATATTCCAGAGAGCATTCCCAGCTCCCAAGACCATAAAGTACATTTGTTAAGAACTTTATTGTGCAATTTTCCAAAATTCCTAAGATGCTGCCAGGCACAGCGTAGGTATGAAATGCATGCTATGTAAGTAACAAAGAACACATACAAATAGTTGACTTAAGAAAGAAGTGAAAGGCAAGCTTACAAATCAGAGTATGGAACCATGACAGGGAGACCTTGAGTTTTAAGACAAAGGAAAATGGACTTGATCTTGCGGTTGATGGGAGACAATGCAGGTTCATGGGCAGGAGAATGACCCAGGGAAAATGATGTTGAGGAAGATTGCTTTGGTAATGGTGTGGACAGAATGGATTAGAGGGGGAAAAGACGGAGGCAGAAAGATCAGTCACAGCAAAGGGTCTATCAGAGGAAAGGAAAGGGGAAAAGAAGAGTGAGGAGACGCTACAGAGAAAGAGTGGATGGGAGATCCAGTAAAGCACTGTCAGAATTAGGAAGGTCATAGGAAGGTTGGGAGATGCATTTGGAGTGAGGGCAATAAAGAATTGTTCTAGGCATAATGAACTGAAGAAATAGAGGAATCTCTCAAAAATGTTTCGTGCATTTCACAATGGAGGGCGATGGTCTACAAGAGTCAAGATATATATAAAGGTGTTATTACATGCCTTCATGGAAGGTAGTGAGTGAATCCTGAAGAAACAGAGTGGGAACACTGAGTCTTAAATTAACCTGGGGGCAATGAGGGAATAATAAGATACCCTAGAGGTCATTTTTTCCAAGTATATTTGACATTAGAATAAAGTTTCACATTCAAATAATAAAAAGCAGCTATATGAATGTCCACTAGGATACAGAATACAATGCGCAAAAAATCTTAACTGAATAGTGTGTAATTAGTAAGGAAGGAATCTACGCCACGTATGTGCTGTGTGTGTGGCTGAAGAGGAAGGGTGACAATGACGATCAACCTTCTGGTCAGCCTCAGAAACGGAAGTCTCCCAAGTCATTCTGCCAACCCGGGGCCCTGCACCGTAAGTGCGTTGGGAATTGACACTTACTCCAGGCTTGCTGTTCAAGGAATACTGAAGACAAAATGTGGGCTAGAATGGAGGGCTCAACAAGCAAAAGGGGACCACCTCTTTCCAAAGCAATCTCACTGTGAGCTCTGGATTTGAATAAATTCATAACTAACACTCAAAAGTCAGCTTCATAAATGTTCACCTGATGGCTGGGAGGGAACAGAAGGTGGCCTTGGAGGTCCCTTTGAAAGGCAGGATACCAAGAATTGCCAACACAAAATTCTTAGGGAACAATAATATCATTTAAAAAATAATTGCAAAAAAAAAGTGTAAGGCAACTAGAGTGTCTCCTATCTAGATGTCGCCCTTGACGAAGAGCTGCCCATACTTGATTCAGGGACCTTCTGGATCCCACAAGATAACTACCGTCTTTACCCTTCCCTCTACTCTTTCTGATGCTGTAGTCCCACCCTCTGTGCCTGTCTGCGGTGCACAGCTTCTCAGGGTACCGGCAAGAATGAGAGAAGGAAAAGATCTCCAATAGCTAAGACACAGAAAGTTGCAATTGCTTTAGAATAGACTGTAAATCACATGTAAATTATATGCAAAATATATGCATGGTGCTCTAAACCATGCTACCCACTTTGGGAAACACTCCCATGGGGAGAATGGAAATGGCTATGAAAGCAAAGTTATTAAGTAAGCGTCTGTGGCCATCATGAAGCCTGTCATGAAAATGACTAACAGAGAGAATAAGAAACCATTTACTGAAACAGGCAAGAGACTGACACAGGGTTCAGGAGCCAGGCCAGAAGGTGAAGGTCTTCATCATGGACGCTCAGACCACCCCTCCCTCAAACCGACAATATTCCACCCATCTCAGATGGTTTTCGGTCCATCCTTTCTTCCTTCACTCTAGCTGGGAAATGGGGGAAGGGATTTCAGGGGAGGAAGGAAGTCACTCTTAAAAAAAAAAAAAATTCAGGGAGAAAAAGAAAGCAAGTTACTGCTGCCAAAACTTTTATTTCATTCACTTTCAGGGTAAAATCCACATACATCATCTCTTTCTTCATACTGAAGTAGAGAAATTAAATGTCACTAATTGCTATAAGTGCCAAGTGCCAACACTGAATTCTTATGAAGCCACAAGGACTTTTTAAAAGAGTAATTACATACAATCAGAAGGTAATGGAAACATTCACCCAAAGTTTCTGGAGAAATGAAGGAGCCAGTGAAGGTGGTAGGGGGCCGGGCTTACTGGAAAGAGAAGTCACAGAGAACAGTGTCTGCAGGGAGGCTGGGAACTGTGAAAAGAGAAGGGGAAAGAAGAAACACACATCTTGGCATTTGAAGCGCTTCAGAGAGGGAAGATTCCGTTTACTTGGCAAAAAGACACAATTGTGAGAGTTCATATTTGGTGACTATTTACAAGAGACAAGGCAACTTCGTGTCATCTTAGGAGAAACATTGCTGTAATTTCACCTTCACAGGTGAGGAAACAAGGAGCTACAAGCAAAGTCACGCTACTTCATAAGAGCAAAGAGAGGATCATAAGTCGGCAAACAGATGGTCATCAGTGATGATGACCCTGACGGTGGCCACCCTGTCTGATCCAGTGCTGATGGAAACAGGAGGAGACGTGCTTCAAAAGGTCCCTGGGCAGAAAATAGGGCCTGGCCTTTCACTGAACATCATCCATAACCCCACTCCAGCATGATCCAGGAGCACAGGGGAGGAATCCTTCAAAATGGTCGCGCCTTCTCCTCTTCAATCCCCATCACCAGATTCTACTCAAATGTGAAGATTTCCTTTCCTGGGCCATCTCTTCGGGCCACTAAATCCTTTCTAAAATGCAGATCTGAACATAAGACACACTCACAGTCCTCAGTTGCTGACACCATCAGGGGCTGTATTTAATAAAATCAGAGGATAGTCCCAAGAGTTAGTCAAATAAGCGAATTATGCCGGGGCAGAAAGAATAAATAGCTTAAATAGAAGGAATTCCAATGACTAGAAATGAATAGAATGATTTTCAATGACTTTAAGTTCAACTACTACCTAGTTATTTTTAAAAAGTCTAAGGTGCCACCATGAAAAGATGTGAAATCATCAAGAAGCCAAGCAAAGATGTTTCCTCTAAGACAGGAGTAGCATTGGGACATGTGAGTAAGAGAGACAGTCATAAGCTGAGCTAGTATTCCACTGTGAGCAGAGGAGTGGATATAGGGTCTGGGGTGTGACTGGGAAGAAGAATGTTTTAAGGGAGGAAGTAGGGTCTAGAGAAAACCTAATTCCACAATTGTGCCTTAGACTAGCCCTTCCCCAGGCAATACCCTGGCCTTCGTCATGCCTGTTAATTTCCATGTTGAATTAGGGGTTCACCAGTGACTCAGTGCAGTCTAGGCCTGCTCACCATGTCCATCAATGTCTTGGCTGAGCATACCCTGGCATACTGTCGAGATGTTGTGATGACCTAAATCTGAAAGGAATAGCTAATGTGTGAGGTCATCAGAATCAAAGTTCAAAAGGATATCAGCAGACAAGAGCAAATTTCAATTTTAAGGGACAAATATAAATTCTGGAAATCAGACACAAGCCTACTCCAAGCCCCAAAATCAAAAGATGTCAACAGTCCTGCCTCTTCGAGGCCTGACTGTTCCAAACCTAGGGTTTGGGTTCAGATAATGGCACCGTGTAGTAGGAGGAGCATTAACCAGGTGAGGTGTATCCAAGAACAATAATCAGGAGAGTAAGTGGTGCAAACGCATGTCACACTGTCGAATGTCCAAAGCAACAGCTACATACCATCCGAACAACAGAGCTAAGTAAAGATAGGAGAGCTGCTTGCAGCCACTTTAGAAGTGGACATGCAAGGCAAGGAGCACATGTGGCATGAATGAAGCTTCCCTTGTAGAAATGCTGTAGCATGTCTACAGAGCAGAGTTCTGGGAGATAACCACAAAAATTCCTTCCAGCTCTATGAACGAAGATGATCTCCAAAGAGCTCAAGAAGCCACTGGATTGAACCCTGTGAAATTTGATATTTGACTGGCCGTAACCTACAAAATGACCACTTTAAATGGTTCAAGCTAATACTCTAAGAACACCACCCATCTGCAGAAAGATGGGCATTAAATAAAGTGTGAATGAATCACCCAACCGCAATCATGAGCTAATATTGAGAAAAATCAACAGTTTGTGTGCATGGTTTTGTCTTTTCCACAAATCTTATGTAGTACTGGGATGGAATTGAATTGCTGGACTAATGATGATGATGGTGTCCAGAAAAGAACCTTTGCTAAGTCTCTAAGGTCCCAACCTCTGGGTTTCTCCTTCCATGATACCTACACGTTCCATCCTCCCCAGCAAACCTTCTGTAGGACACAACTGCTAGTCCACTCACTGCTCACCTCTAGACCAAATTTGTTCTGATATCGTGGTAACTAGACTAAATAAAGTATTTCTCCCACTTACATCCATGAATCGCCAACAGTTTCCATATGCTATAACCATAGGGTAAAGGAAAGAATGTCTTCAGCACATTGCTTATCTCTTTTATCTTTTTGGGGTAAACAGAGAGATAGGGGTTACTCACACATGAACACCCTGGAAGGAAGAGAGATGAAAGCAAATATGCTTGTCACATTCAGGGTTAAGGAGCAGCAATTATGGATTCTAGGAAAAAAGAATAAATCATTGCTTTCCTCCTGCCATGAGCTTCTCTAAGGCAGTTCTCCACTCATAAATGACATGAACTTGGAAAGGGACACTGATATGTGCGTTGAAAGAACTGTACCATTTGGTCCAGATCATGATGTGCTAAATTCGTAAAATCCTGGACTGAATTTAACAAGCTCAGCGGACGGTCCAAAGTCTTAGTCAAATAAACTAATTGCACAAGGACAGAAAGAACAACATAATGTCTTAGCAGGATTGCACGTAGAAATAGTGAAGGCGTTCAGTGACTTTAACTTCAACATAATCCATAGTTATTGAATGAAAAAAGACAACCAACATGTATGCTCTGGCGGCCTAGTAGTTTCGCTCACCAGACACAGTCCACATACCTCCCAAGGGTCCTGGTTCAAGACGTGAGACCCAGGGAAACAACAAAGGTGAACAACTGAAAATATGAAGTGATTTTTCCTCTTCTCTACGAAAAAACAAAAACAAGGCCTTCGCTGACACCATTAGCAGATACGAGGTATTCAGAAAAAGGAAGGAATGGGGCCACTGCCTGATGAACTGGCTGGGCAAAGTCCATAATAGTATGTGGAATGAGTACCCTGGTTTGAAAAAGCTGCCAAAAAAAGTCATTTTTCAGAGTACAATGACCTGGATGAAAGAACTTAAAACTCTTGTAGGAGAATGCCCAAAGAAACTGGAGATGTTTTAGCTCTTAGAAAAGAAAATCCTTAGAGACAAAAGCCCTGTCTTCGAAGAGCAAGAGTGTAAATGGATCTATTCTGCACATCTCGCAGGGCTGGGAGGAGTACAGGTGGCGAAAGCTGCAGCGACTCATCGTAAGGAAGAGGTTTTAAATGTTCAGGGCTGTTAGAACGGAAGGGAACAGCTAAAGGAGCAAGGAGCTGTTCATCCCTGGCGTGGTCAAGCCAAGTCTGAATAAACTTTCACAGAAGAGATTTAAAATTTAGGTAGAGAGAGCCTTGACAACCTTCTGGGTCCCTGCCATCCCTACAATATTGATTCTAACAACACAGTCTTGTGAGCACTCACAATGTGACAGGTAGAGGGGATGGAGGCGAGGATTAGCCTCTGTTCTTGAAGAGTAAAACCTGCCCTGTCCTCACGACCCGCAGTGGCTGGTGCAGGGCATGCGGGCATGTGACAGCTGACATAGCTGTGACGATGGCGGCTCAACCAGTCCCTGACCTCAAGAACCACTGGTGCTCAGTTTAAGGGGGAATCATTCATCTTCACCTCCCTTCCACCTCCCGCCACACTTCCCACCCTCCCTGGATGCCTGGAGGGCAGAAAGCCTGGGTGAAGACAAACTCACACGTCCCTTCACTTTCCAGACACTCACCTTTAAAACAGTGGCTCTGGGACATTGGTCCAACCAGAACCACCTAGAGGCAGTATCTTACTCTGCTGAGCCTAGATCCCATTCCGTAACCGGCCAGGTGCTCCCTGCTTGTCCGGTTTGGCGCGCCACTGCTTAGTTAGAGCAGTCCAAAACCTGACTCGGACCCAGTTCTAGGTCTTACTCATTGTGGAATATGAGCAGGTGTACTTTTCCGTGCCTCTTGCCTAGAAGATGCCTGCATGTCAGCTGTAAAACACTATCTCAGGATCACTGTGACAAGCACATGCTACCATGTAGGGAAAGCATTTAGCACAGTTCATGGCACATAGGATGGGCTTGAAAGCTTATAGTTACTGCTGTCATTGCTTAAGAGACTGGGGTATCTATTTAGGCCCTCTCTCTGGCCCAGCACCCATCTCTTGCCAACACCATTTCTCCAATAAGCTGACAGCACCAGCAGATCACCTCAGATGTCTCCGACATGGTCACAGTCAGCTAAGTTGCTTCACAGGAGACTGTGCCCTTGAATCTCAGCTGTCTTCATCTCCCAGATCCACCTGAGGCCTCCCTCTCCTCCCCTCCCCAACCTGACTCTCAGACCCTTACCTGGCTCCCTGGGCAGGTCTACAGACTGGAAGGGCCTTCAAGGCTGCCGTAAACAAACTGTGTGAACCAGCTGAGGCCCATGGAAGTTCAATGACCTCAGTTTCCCCTCCTTGTGCAGGAGGAAGTGGTCTAGCAATACTTTCTCTAGAGCCACGAAAATGGCATTTTGAGCAGCACAAACCTTTGAATGAGACTCTTCCACCTATTACAGCACATTTACCATCACAGCCCCTTCCCTATGAAAGCCACCACCAATGCCTCCACATCATTGAAGCAACAGATGGAAGCCCCACGCATCTGTCAAAGATAAGGGCATTACTGTCACACTGAGACCACAGTCTATTGCTAATGATTTTTCCAGCTCTAACTCTGACCCTGCCTCCAGAACTAAGAAACAGCCTGGGGCCATAACCAAGCACCCTAGTGAGAAAAAAATGAGGGAATTTTAGAAAGTTCTAGAAAAAGGCACCAAGGCCCTGTGATCTGCTTCCTTGAGTTAGCCAAAGCTGGAGGCAGGCTGGGAAGCAGTTCCTGCTCACAATTACTCATCAGAAACAGTTAGGGGAGCCAAGGGGGTCTTCCCAGGCCCCAGACAGGCAACTGGTTGGAAGCGGAGCACTGTGAGCCCCTTCCAATCCAATTACACACAGTGGCGGTAGATTTCCCCACAGCCCACGTGCCCCGCTGAGCCAGCCCAAGACGGGGACTGCACAAAGACTGGTTCAATTACCTCTGCCTCATGAAGAACCCCAATCAAAAGCACACCTTCTTCCAGAAGGGAGTGGGGCCACACTAAGAGCTGAGTGCTGAGCACCACAGTCATGTGCAAGAAGATTTTCCACGCCCATGACCTGCTGGCACTGCTCCTAGCCTACAGCACGCGACAGCGATCAGGGCGCACCTGGTGGAGTGTGCCTTCTGGGGGAACTCAGAGAGGTTTCCAGGGTCACACACACAAGGGCCGGCTTCCTGCTCCACCCCTTTTACTGGTGGGGGGTGGGGGGTGAGTTATCATTCCTGAGCATCAGCTTGTTCACGGGTAAAATGGGTCTCACGACAAACGCTACCTCCTGGAGAGGCCAAAAGAATGAACAGATGCATGCAAAGACAAGATATTTCAATGCCTGGTTCAAAATACTAGTCCAACCAGTGTCTGGTGTTTTTCCTAAGAAATAAGGACAAAAAGCATTCAGGACTGTGGCCCAAAAGAATAGGAAAGAAATGACAGAATAAGTTCCAGGCACTGCTGGAATGAAGGGTTGTCAGTCTGCCTCAGGATGGGAGAAGCCTGAGCAGTCATCTGACACCAAACTTTCAGGTGAAAGAAAAGAAACCTGATACCAGGGAGGGAACAGGACTTACTCAAAGCCTCACAGCAACACGGGAGCATGCAGAGCCAGAAGAGGGAACTACAGACCCACAGTGCTAGAAGTAGGTTTAAACCCCGAAGCCCACCATCCCTGCTTCTGACACTGGGCGAGGGACAAAACGTCTCAGAGGCCCGGGGTCTCCCTCCGCGAGTGGTAGGCACCAGGCACGCAGGGAGTCCTCTATAAATATCGGCCCCTGGTCCCACCCTGTCCTGCATCCTGGGCTTTCTTGGTCTTGCTTTAGAGCAACAGGTCTTTAGAGCTAGGGTCTAAGTTGGAGGGACCGGGTCATGAAAAGCACAAGGACGAGACTGGGAGAGCATGTGCGACAGACAAGAGGGACCAGAGGGTGTGTTTAAAGTGGGAGCGTGCTTCTGAGCAGTCAGCGAGACCAAGATACAGTGAAAAGAATGTCTGTGTTTAACATTTCTTGGTGGCATCATCAGTGAAGTGAAAACACATACAAAAAGAACAAATGAGATGACATGATAATAGCCAGTGTACCCAATACCACGGGCCAGGCACTGTTCTAAAGACTCGACATGTAGAAGCTCACTGCATTCTCGCAAGTTGGCAAGTGCTGATTGTCCCCATTTGATGGATGAGGAACGCAGGCCCCACACAGGTAAAGTAACCTGAACAGGTCATAGTGTGTAGGTAGAGCTGGGACGTGAGCCCTAGTACCTAGCTCTGAGTCTATGCCACGACCTAGGAGTAGCAACCTTTGTCTTGGCCAGACGATAGATATTCCAGACTTCTTGGGCCAGCAGGTCTCTCTGGAAGCTTCTGTACACTACTTCTGCAATATCAAAGACCCGGAGACCCCATGTAAATAAACCAGCGTACCCGGGTTCCAGCAGAACTAGTCCGGAACACTAGTCTGACTTTCATAAAAGTTTTCATCCCCAGTTATTTTTCTTTGGATTCCTTGCAACTATTTAAAAAGGGAAAGAGCCATTCTTAGCTCACAGGTCATGCAGAACTAGGCAGCAGACTGGACTTGGCCCAGGAGCCCCTTTTTGTAGAACTCAGCTGCCTGCCCTAACGGTATGTAAACTTGCCCATAAAAAGGTGCAGGACAGTGACTGGCATGCACCGAGTGGTCAGTAAATGTCCCTTTTCCTTTCCCTAATCTCATTCTCCCTTTAAACTGATTGATGCAGACAGCAGCTATTTTCTGCTGGGCCCAGCAGAAAGGGAGGGCAGGGCTTGAACAAGGGAACTGCAACTATCTCAGTAAACACAGCCCTGTGGGCCCCAAAGAGAAGCAGAGACGGGGAATTTTAGGTCAGTGTGTCTCAAACGTGACTGCGCATTCTTGCCCCTGGGAATCTGGATAACATGCAGGGTCTGACTCAGGAGCTGTGGGACGAGGTCTGAGAGGCAGCTTTCCGACAGCTCCTGGGTGCTGGATGCACCAGCTCTGTGGGTCACCTCTGCACAGCGAGCTTCCAGGGCAAACCCTTTGTGTCCATGAACACAAGGCAGACATGTCAGGCGCTGCTTGCTGATTTAGGTTCTGGCTGGATTGAGCCACTCCCTGGCAACAGGCAGGGTTCAGGACAAATAATCAGGTCCCCTCCCCAAGGACAGCCCTGAGATAACTAAACCCAAGGGGAAGACAAGGAGCAGAGATCAAGAAGGCCAGAGGGAGGCTCTAGCAAAAAACCATCAGTTGCTTCTGGCAACAACAGACCAAGGCCTGCCTGGCCTGGCGGACAAAAGGCCCTTCCCCTGCGCCTGTCCGAGACCCATACAAGAGGCCTATTTCCTCATCGGGCCTCTGAATAACTAGGGCACTTCCACAAGGTCACAGTTATTCATTTAAATTCCAGTTCTAATCAGCAGGCAGAGCTTGAGAAATTATCCCGTCTGAGGAGAGAAGCTGTCATCGGAGGACCAAAAACAGCCCCTCCTGGCTGGAAGGGGGGTCTCACATTCCCTGCTTCCTAGGTCCTTCTCTCCAGCCCTCTAACTCACCTCATTCCTCAATCTTCTCAGAGATTTCTGGAATACACAGGAGTGGGAGAGGCCTGTGAGCACAGAGGGGTACAGGAGTTTCTTCCAGGCCACAAAGGGATGAGGTGTCCTAGGAGATGGCATTTGCTCTCCCTGGGTCTCAGTTTCCTCTTCTGAAAAGTAAGAAAGCTGCACTCTTGGGACAGGCCATGCTTTGAGCTACAGCCTGTCTTGGGACCCACAATGTCACAACGCCCCTGGTGCTGGTTCAGTAGATACAGAGTTGTCAGGGGGCGTGAAGAAAGGCATTCAGGCCTGGACAGACCTGTGATCCTGGTCAGGCACTAGCAGCTGGGCACTGCAGGCAATTGCTAAAGCCTCTCTGGTTCCTCGTCCTGGTCTGGAGGGAGGGTGGTAACACCCACCAGAGGGCTTCACGTGAAGAATTAAATCAGAATGCCCTTGCCCACTTCTGCACAGCACAAATGCCTATTACTACTTTATCCTGAACCTTCTTCCCAAAGACTAGGAGGAGGGACTGGACTTTTGCACACAAAGTACAGAAAACTGGTTCTTGTCCCTTTTCTCCTGGGTGTCCAGGACTCACTCAAGGCCCGTTTGTCTCCTGGACCTTGGGAAAGGAGTGGCCTGCCAGGCTCCACCTTCAACTGTGTTTCTCAGTAGGGTTACTTCTAACCCATCTCCTCAACATGCAAAATTAATCAATTAATCAATCGTCCCCTTAGTCTTCCAGCGGCCCCTGGGTAAAGAGTTATATTAGCTCAGAAAATCCCCAATCTGTCTTCCTGAAGGGAAGGAAAAAAATCAGAGAATCACTAAAGTGTTCTTGTTTTAGAACCACAGAACGGCTGGCTCCAGGTCGCCTGGCCAGGAACTCTGAGGCGGGAGGCCTCCCGCCGACCTCAGCCAGGATGTGTCTCCTGCCATGGCCAGGGCCACTACGGGAGATTCTGAACCAGTGAACCACTCTGGGCTCAGAAATCACAAAAAAAGCAGGGGTCATGGGTGATAAGATTGGCAAGCAGTTCTTGACACCTCAAGGGCAGAATGAAGAGGGAAAGATTTGGAATTAAGCTGGAATCCCCCCGTGGCCTTGCTAATCGACAACTGGATGACCTCACTATTCCACGGCTGGATGACCTCAGTCTGGCACTTCACTTCCAGCCTCAACTTCCTCAGTAGAAAAATGGGGCTCAGGCGACACACCTCAGAGAGTGATGAAGAGAATAAAATGAGATCATGGCCGTGAAATTGGAATGGTGCTGTGTTGGGCTAATTACAGCTGCTGTTAACTCAGAGGGTCAGCCCCTGACCTCCAGCCATTTGAAGAGCCGGGAGGAAAGTAGAGGCCCGCTGTGTTTCATCCCACCATCCTGTTTCAACCAGGAGCAGCATGGCGCCTTTGCGAGAATTAGGAAAAGGTGCCCAAGGTCAGATGCCAAGGTAGCCCCATGGGCAAGAGGAAGACAAGCAGGAATCCAGCCCCCATTTGTTCCCTCAGGTGGAAGCCCAGTGCAAGACAGAACGAGTTCAAGTGGGGACCCCATCACACCTCTGCCAGGAAGCAGGAAGTGGAGGGGCTAAACCAAGTGGCACTTCTGCAAAGAAACAAAACCCTGGAGGTGTTGGTCTTACTCCCTCACCTCTTAGAGGTGTTCTGGAAAAGGCTGTCTTAGCAAAGGAGCCTTCCCTAACCTCTTCGATCAATTCAGACTTCATTTTCACTGGCTTCATCTTCTCCATAGCACTCATCACCTGCCAGCACACATACATACATGTGTGTTATAAATACAGGTGTGTGTATATATGTATTTATAAATACAGGTGATACATAATGTGTGCATAAATGTGTGGGTGTGGGTGTGTGTGTATGTAGCTTCTTAGGCCATTGTCAACCCCCAACTGGAATCAAAGATCCATGAGGACAGGGATTGTCTTCTGTTCTGTTCACTGTTTGATCCCTAGTGTCTGTGACAGTACCAGGCACAGAGTAGGTTCTCAAATATTCGAGTGAGTGACTGAATGAGAGTATTGTTAAACAGAAAGGATGAGTTTAATGGTGACATCCTAGGAGATGCTATACTGTGATTTGGTTCAAACACCAATTATCGTCAAAGATGGAGGTGTGGCAAAAGAAAACAGAAATGGGGGGAAGCCTGTGTATTAGCTATGGATAACTACAGTGTTCTCTCCTGCTGTTTTATATCCCAAATAATGATCAGAAACTCTTCACAAGTTGGGTTGAGTATCTTAAGACACACAAAAACAATAAAGAAAAAATTCATTTGGAAAGAGGACTGTTAATGAAAGTCATATTACCTCTAAGCAATAAATTATAGATCCATTAAGGAATACTTAGAAGGTCTCCAGTTGTTGAGAGTTTTCAGCGGTGGGAACCAGTATGTTCTAATGGAGTGTTCATGGACTTTGGAATTAGGAGTCTTAGTTCAAATCCCAATGTCACCCCTGGGGAGCCCTCTGACCTTGGTCAACTCACTCAGTCTGCCAGGCCCTACTTTTCTTCATGTTAAAATGGATATAACAATACCTATCTTATGTTCATGTGATAAGAATTAAATGTTTCAAGGACTAAACAAGAAACCATACGAAAATACCTAAGAAAAATACAACTAGCTTGATAGAGTTCATTATTCTTCTTAACTCAAAGTTCTAACCAGTATAGAGTGGTCTCCAAACTATTCTATATCATCTGATACTTTTATCTATAAATGATTATGTCCTCTCATATGAGTCTGTGTAAGTACATAGCTAAGTGTCTATACACATAATGCTTAAAATTAGGACTCTGGATGAGTATACGTTTTAGAAAGAGACATGCACAATTATCATAAGGACAGTTTTTCCATTTATTCATTGATAACAACCATTCTTCTTTTTCTTTTCTCTCTCGTGTATTTTTTGACAGTGAGCATATATTACAAAACCAGAAAAAAAGTATTGCTAATTTCATACAAAAGAAAATCCATTTCTTAGAATAAAAAGAAAGAAACCTTCTTTAACCCACGTCATATTTTTCATGCCATCCTATCTTCAACTTTCCACCCTCTGAAGCTATAGAAGATAAGTGGGCTTGTGAAAGACAAAGCAAAAAATAAGCTCATTAAATTGAAGGATATGTATCTTAAGAATATTTTTTAAAATATTTTCAAAACATGCTCATTTTCCAACATCTTTGAGTCACCCAGAAATATTAATCAGAAGGAAGTGATGGGATAAAACGTGGGAACTCCACTCCTTTGATTTTAAAATACTTCTTTAAAAACAATGCAAATCCATCACTTCAGGGCATTCTTTGGGTCTACACCTAAGACAAAGAAACTACAATGTACTTAGATTCCTGTTCTGTTTAGAGTCCCTTGCTAAAGGTCTCACTCAGAGTCAAAGCATGCATGATCTGGCAGAGGAGAAATTTCCACAGCAGCTGTGCAGACACAAACTCACCTGGACCTTGACTGACATCTGTGGCAGCATTTAAAGGAAGGGGAAGGGAGAGGAGAGAAAGGGGAGAGAAAGGGAGAAGAGTGTTAGCAGCAGACACACAATGCAATGTGCCCTTGCATGACTGTTAAGTGCATGCAAGGCCTCACAGGTGCTCAGCTTCTGAGCACTTCATTGTACCTCCACCCAACACACCCATGCAAGCCGAGGGGCCGCACACCCTCTCCACTCTGCATGTAGCAAGAGACGTGCGCACGAGCTTCACATCTGTCCGGAAAGACACCCTCCTGGAATCAGATAGGGCTCCACACAGCCAAGCAGACTGGAATCCTGCAAGAATATTGGTTAAAATATTCTGGTTGATCTCTGCATACCAACACCCGAGGAAATACAAATACAAATACCCCCACTTCAAATACAGAACACTGGACATAAAGTCAGGCAAGGTTTCCCGGTGCTGAGAAAAAAAGAAGGAAAAAAGAGACAGGAGAAGTAACAGCAAGATACAGCATTGTTGACCACATAGGACTGGAGGACACAGAGGACCAGACATTTCTAATGTCCCCTCTCTACCCACCCCAGTGACCACCTCTCATCACAGAGCAGTGCGTGTGTTTGAGATCGCCAATAAGTAGATCATTTGCTGTACAGATGGCAATTCGGCCTCCCCCCTTTAATTTTTCCTCCTTGCTTTTCACTCCATCATCAGTGACAGGAACTGCCATTTGATACCACTTTGGGCAACTACAAATAAATATCGAGTCCTGTGAAGGTTGACATTTGAATTAAGCCAATGAGCTTTCAAAAGATGAAGAACTGTTCGCTCCCATCATCTCTGGGGCAGCATCTCAACTTCCTTCTCTCAAAGATGAAGTAGACTCATCTGGGGAAGCCAAACCAAGAGCAGCCGCGGACCCTGGGAAAGCCCCTATATAACCTGATCCCACAGATCACAGATGAAGACAAGGAGCTAGGGGTTGCTTCAGGGACCCATCAGCCACCAGGACAATCCCAGCGACTCAGAACCCTGGAATGGCAGACCTGACCTGGGCAATCCGCCGACATTATCTAGTTTAACTCTTTTTTATTAATGAAGAGGGCGGGAGAGGTTGAGAGACCTGCCCAAGAGAACACAGCTAGTTCAGGGACAGAGCCTAGAAAAGACCCCAGATGGCTTGAATCATTCAAGATCAGTGTTCGTTCAGCTGAAATCCAGGCCGGAGGGGCCTGCATTCAGTTTGCAGGCTGAAGTCAGCACCCTGAAGCCATGGGGAAGTTAGGCAGAAACTCAAGGACCCCATGAGTGGGACTGGTATTATCCTCTATGCTTCTAACTGCTGCAATCTGATTTTCACAATTCCAGAGTTCCTTAGGGTGCTGGCCCCAGGAAAATCCAAGCTCTCACCTAATAGCTGTGTGTGCACCAGGGAGGAGGGGCAAACCCTGCAACAACTGAGCATTCCTCCAGCCACGCCCGCTGCATTCCCTAGAAACCCTATCAGCCCAGAACTTCTAGGGAGCTCTGAATCATCCCTCAGCCACACCCCCTTTCAGGTTTCCTGGTGCAGTGGCAGCTGGGAGGGAAAAAGAGGCAAAATAGAAGAGGTGGGAAGGGAAAACACACTGCATAAATAACTAGGCAGGGCCATTAACCACGACTGATGGATTGCCTGGAGTAGCGGTCGTTAAAATACCCCTTCATTAGGCAGGATATCAAACTATTTACTCGTGGTGGACTTCAGTGGTGAGAGTGTCAGCAGCTCTGTTCATGGAAACACGTTCTTGGGGGCACCGAGACTCAAAGGAGACAGGATACCTCGGAACCCCAAATTCTTCGCATTCCAGTTACCCAGTTGGACCTGGTTGGTGACAGTCTAGCTTTGGAGACAGCAGATCCGGGTTCAAATCACAGGCTGCTTGTGAGCCTTGGGGCAATCCCTGAGCTTCACTCCCTTCCCTGGAGATACAATGGGAAGATAACAGAGCCTCCCTCCTGGCGGTGTTAGGACAATTAAATGAGATTAAATACTTGTAAAACACTTAACTCCGTACAAGGCAAATGCTGCATCCATGCTGGCTGTTCTGACTGTTATCCTTTGAATTACCACTGACAAAATCGTCAAAAAAGGTTGACCAGATGGCTCCCTGGAAACATCCAGAGACCACAGGCATTAAGCTGCATTTCTTGTAGTGATTTGGGTTCTGATTTGGACTCTCCTACTTACGCCAGCCCTGCCCTCCCCTCTGCACTCCTCTGGGAAGTGGGGCGAAGGGGGGTGTTCATGGCTCTGGTGCACAGAATCAGGGCTCAAAACAAACGCCATTTTTATTTCTTGCCTTTTCCCTCCTGAAGCCTTCGTTTGACCCAGTTCTAGGCCTGCACAGAAAAAATACGGTGTCTCTTCTCGCCAGAGAGGGGCAGCAAGAACACCAAGAAAAGTCCCTGTAGCTGGGGGTCAGGGTCCAAGTTCCGCTCCTGGCCCTGGCGCTGACCAGGAGGCAGTTCTCAGCACTGTGTCCAACCTGGCGAACCGGGAGACACCGTGCCCCTGGCTTCCGGTCCAGGCAGCAGTGAGCAACTTGAATCTGCCTCCAGGCCAAATCGACAGAATGAAGTGGCAACAGTGAGAGGGGCTGGAGGAGGGAAGGGGGCAGAGGGCAGCCGGATGTCACCCCCAGTCTCAAGCCCCTTTCCCACCCTAATCCATCTGACTCTGGAGAGATGACCCCCCCACCCATGCCCACCTTAGCTCCAAGGGCATGTGATTTAGTCCAGGTCATGGGAATTGGTGGGGGTGGGTAGGGAGGGGTGCAGATCCAAGCTGGATTGCCAAGATTCAGGCTCTGCTGGGACTTCCTGTCACTTAACTAAAGTTTCTATGCTGCAATTTTCCTTATCTGTAAAATGGGTGTGATAATGATTCCTATCTCTAGGGTTGTTGTAAGGAGCTTAGAAGGGTTCCTAGAATACAGAAAGCCCTCAGTCAATGTTAGCTGATCATATATGAGAGGGCAAGGGTATTCAAAACAGAACACCCCACCACACAGCAGAAAGGCTGACCTCCGATGCAGCTGGGCCTTTGCTGCCTCCCACTTCCAAGGCAATTAGCCCCAGAGCGTCCTGTGTGCAGTTGCTGCTGGTATACAGCCTGGGGTCTGTGTAGGGAAGCGGCGTGGACCCCAGGACTGACCCAGAAGAACGGAAAAGTGGGCGCACATTGCAGAAGAAAAGGCAGTTGACCACAGAGGAGACAGAGCAGGGAAGATGGCATCCTCACCCATGCCAGCACCTCCTCAGCTCTCCCCTGCTGCTTTATTTTCTCACACTGCTGGGCCTGTAGTTTTCCAGAGCGCCACTGCATTTAAATCCATATTCTATTCTATTTTCTCTCCCAGAAAATAGGTCAGACCCAAAGCAGAGTTCACAGGTGGGGTCCCGGCAGGTTTGGCGAGCCCTCGCCTCCAGGAAGCTGACTGTGCAGTGGGTCCAGGCTCCCCCAAGCTCCTCCTGGGTCCTCAAGGGGAATCTCAGATGCCTGACTCTTAAGATGACCTGGTCCAAGGCGGGGTGAGTTGGGAGGGCTCCCCGCAAGAGCGGTGATGAATGCAGGGTCCGTCCTTTTTCCCCATGGTGAGAAGAAGCACATCTCCCTAACTACAGGCAATTGTTTCCTTTCAACTTTAAAATAACCATGCTGAATGTACGCACTTGTGGCTGGTTATTGTTGAATGCGCAATACATGTCCCTGGGGAGTGGCAGCAGGAATGCCCTAATTTACGTTCTCCATGGGTGTGACACAAAGAGCCTGGCTGAAGGGTGGCGCCTTCCGCCTTCCAAGTCCTTCCTCTCCTGCTCTGTTCCTGCAGCCCCTCCCTTAGGACGAGGGTGCTTGGAGGGGCTGCAGACTGGGCCAGAAACCACTTGCATCAGGAAGCCCCCACCCGCCCTGAGTGTTTCTCTGTCACCCACACTCCGCCAAGGACAGCGAGTGTCAGAGCTAAGAGCACCAGAAGGAGAGGAGCCAGGTTCTGTGGCCCTGTCCTCGCCCTCTGCTCATGCTAATTGCCAGGTCCTACCAAGAGCCCATACACTTTACTCCCCTGTCCTGCCGGCCCGTCTGCTTAGTGTATGCAACACGATTCCTCACTTTCTTCACCTCCAGCTCAAACCTGCTTCCAAAGCAGCGCCTTCTTTAAAGTCCTTCTCGAACACAGGGCTGCCCTCTGCCACTTGGCCTGCTTTTCCTTTCTTCACGGCCCTAGTCCCGATCCCATTGGAGGATGGGACCACGATTTTGCTACTTTACCCCCATTCCAGTGCAGGTTTCACAGGCGCAGGAGTGCTGACTGCTTCGTTCACAGCTCGCACCAGCCATGTGCAAGCACGGTCTGAGCCATGTGCACTGAACACTGGACGGTCTCAGCGAAGCAACTCACTGAGAGCTACTGCTAGTGTCTCCACTCACACATTCCCCGCTGCACATGCAGTCAGGAGGCTCAGACACCTGCTTCAGACAATGAGGGAAGACCAGGTTTGGACACGGAGTCACAGCAAGAAACCCTCTTTTCTGGTTTGGCCTCATGACTGGTGGTATGTCTCCATGGAGTAACAAAGATGGAATCTGGCCACTCTAGAGAAAAGAAAGAGGCTTCTACCCTGATTGTTCTGGTCAACTCCCAGGAAGGCTCTCACTCCATACGTCCATGCACAAAGCCATGCTAACTATCACAAAGTTCATGTTTGTATGCGTTTCCTATGTGCCAGGTACTGGGCCAAGTGTTTGTGTCCATCATCCTATTTAATTCTCACTGCAATGCTCACAGGGTCAGTATTTACTCCATTTTACCAACAAGGAAGCCAGGACCCAGAAACAATGCTCTATCATGATGACTACGTGCCACCCTTAGACTCACACACCAGGTGCGGGTCAAGCTAAACTTCTGAATAAGAGCAAAGCAGGACAGGTACCCATCAAGCCACAAACTAGGGGTAAGGATATTAGGCATCTCCCAGAAGTGGGAAAAGGCTCAACCTGGGGCAGAAAGAAGGGGACAAATGTAGGGAGGCCTGGGAGACAAGAACCTGTGTTCTGGGCAGTCTTCTATAGGGGGGTCCTTCCCAGCCAAATCCTACCCCAGGAACTGAGCTAGGCAAAAGGGTGTTCCCATCCAGAACCAAAATATTTGTGTAGTCACCCCAACACCCACCAAAGAGCACATACATTTGATCCTCATACAAGTCATATAAATTAGGCACTAATATTGATACTAGGAATTCCTTGACCCAAATTGACATGTGCCACTTCCCTGTATCCTTTCTCCCCAAAGCAGATGACCCTCTGTTGGGTGTACTCTAGAGTCAAGGAATGGCGTGGATCAGGTATGCGCAGGAGCCCCGGGCTTCTGCAGCCTGGCCTGTCCACCCCAGCACATGTGGGGCCTTCGTGGTGCTGGAGGTGGAGAGCAGGGAGGCTGGCCACTGGCCTCCATGGTTATTATTTCCCCAGGCCCACAGAGATCAGGGCAGGCAACCCATGGAGGATTTCTCCTGAGTCTAAGCCAAGAAGGGAAAACAGGCAAAGAAGACTTATCCTCAGTGGCTTCTCCTTCTTCACCCCTGGGGAGGAGTCAAAGTTCTGCCTCCAAATGCAGGAACAGATACAGAAAGGATTCTCTGAGCTGAGAGCTAAACCCTGCTTCCAGCAGGGAGGAGTCTGTGTTCCTGTGCCCTGGGGCTCTGCCGGTGTCTCCTTCTCTGAGCTCTTCGAACACAGGCAAAGTTTTCTATCTCCACAAAAGGCCAGGCTGTATCAGCTTCATCCCACAGAGCCCATTTATCTGCCTTTGTAGAAGACTGAGCCTGAGCCCCAGGGCTGCTTGCTTTCGTTCTTTGATGCTAATAACTCCAGACTGCAAGACAGAGCAGAGGGCTGGCTGGGGCAGAGGTGGGGCAGGATGAAGAGCAGGCAGCAGCAGGGATGGCATGCCTGTGCCCAGGTCCCTGCTATGCTGAGTATCCGAGGGGCTCTCCCACATCTGTGGTGGCTCCAGACTAAGGGCACCTGAGTTTGACTGACATTTGGGGGCAAGGCAACACCTTATTATAGATACAAGCAGAGATCACTGCAGACAGGGGCTTGTTTTTCTGCATTAGGGGTTTTGAGTACAGAGATGGGGGTAAGGCGATCTGGGGTTGGAATCCTGGCTTTATTACTTGTTATTAAAACATGTTTTTGTCAAATTTCTTAGCCTCACCTTCTGCATCAGCCGCATGGGAGTAGTCAGTTCTGCAAGAAGGATCTATGCATTTACAGAAGTCAGTGTGCTACGCTGAATCTCACAGGGCTTCTAGGGAACATGGGGCTGGACGCAAGAATTCCTCGGTGACACACAGTAAAAGGCGGGAGCCTGTTTTACCTGAATTAAATAGTTAAGAAATGCATGAAGACTACAGTGAGCACGGCACTTTGGAAAGAGCTGAAGTTTGCCTGTGGAAGTGGGAAGCTTGTGGAGTTGTGGCAAAGTAGTGAAGAGGGGGATTTGGCATTGGAGGGAAGGTTGTAACAAGAGGTGGGTGGAACTGAGTGCAACACACATGCGAGCAGAAATAACAGGTGCGTGTTAGAGGAGCGTGCATTTCTGATATTTCTCTGCAGCTTAGTTCATCTGGCTGACGTTATCTGCCTTCACCTAGTGTTTCTTGTGGACAAAATCCCGCATAATCAAAAGCAAAATTATGATGCTCCAATTGGTCCCTAACATGTCAACCACATTGAAATAAATTTGCATGCTAAAAGCAAGCATTCTAGCAGAACTGACTGTACCTAACTTATATGACTGTTATGAGGCTCAGATGGGAGGGTCCAGAGAACGTGCTCAGTACAACACCAGGCACAGAGCGAGCATTCGAAACACTTACTGAAATTATTACGAATATCCCTCATGACCAGTTGACGCGTCCCGTATAAACTGAAAGCACCACAGTGACCTTCTAGGAAGTGATTTTAGCCCTGCCAACCCCAGGTATCTCTAGCTCCGCAATTCTTCCCAGGGTGGCACCTGCAGTCTGCTCGCACCTGAACAGGTGGTGGCTTTGGAAAGTCCTTGCAGCGGACAGGCACGCTCCGGGGACACGGCCCAAATGCCAAAGCTTTGTAGGTAAAGAAAGGATGCTGTTGTCCCCTACTGAGAGCATGACTGACAAGGGAGAGGAAGGCACACCTGCATTTGTGAGAAGATCAGAAAATGCCAAGATGCTGAACTAAGTGATAGGATGTCCCATCACCTGGTGGGACAGAGAGGTGGGCATTCCAGCAGAAGGAAGTAATCAGTCAGTCCTCATGGTGGAAAAGTCACCCAGATGCAAACACCTTCAACTTCCTGCCGTCTGCAGCTAATCCCACTTTGAGAGGCCAGGTTCTGGAATCAGGAGGACTTGGGCAAACATTCACTCTCCCGCACACTGTGTATAGATGCTCAGGCTTAACTCTAACTTTTCCATCGCAAGATGGGGACGATCTACTTCTTCCATAGGACTGATACAAGTTATAAAGAGCATTAGAGTTATAAAGATGTAACTGATAGAAGACTTATAAGGAGCAAATGAACGTAAAGTCGCTGAGAGGGCATCTGGCACAGTGGAAGTACTAATCCATGTCGGCAAATTCTCATCATTGCATTCCTTCCCCAGCGTGATTTCCTTGAGACACAGGATCTGCCTTCTTTCCAAGAATTCCTTGTTCTCTGGAAAGACTGATTCCTTGGGGATTCTGCCAATCAGAGGGAGATGGGGGGAGCAAGTGAGGCTCCCAGGGGTTCCAAGAAGGTGAGCCCTGCAAATTTTGCAATTCAGTACAAAAAGGGCACCGGCCACAGCACTTTCCAGGAGGTGCTGCAATGGAGTGTCGGAAGAGTGCGGGTTTGCAGCCAGAAGCCCTGGTTGTTATGTTTTTCTAAAGCTTCTTATCATAGCAAAATATGCATAATACACGTTTGACCCTCTGAATCATTCTTAAGTGTACGGACAGTGGTAGAACGTCCATTCATATTGTGAAACCATCATCACTGTCCATCTCCAGAACTTTCTCCATCTTGTAAAACTGAAACTTGGTGCCCAGTAAGCAGCAGCCCCTAGACCTCCCGCACCCCGCCCCTGGGACCACCAGCTACTCTGGCCTTATGAATTTGAATCCTGTAGGAGCCTCATTTGAATGTAAGCACAGAGTGTGTGTCCTTTTGTGACTGGCTTATTTCACTTATTAGCATATCATCCTCAAGGTTCATTCATGTTGTAACAAATGTCAGAATTCTGCTCCTTTTTAAGGATAAGACTCCATTGTGTGTATCTACAGTATTTTGCCTACAAAAGCCCTGGTTTTGAGTGCTGGTTTTCACACCTGTAACTAGAGGGACTAATAACACTCATTACATGACCAGGTTCCAGTGAGGTCTGAATGAGACTCTAAATATGAAGCTCTCTGTAGACAATAAAGTGCTATATGATCCATTATTCACTCCAGAAATATTAATCGGTAATCAGTACTAGTCAAAATATTTGATCTTGTATCAAAAAAATATTAAAAGATAGTCTCATTCATCATGATACACTATAAAGAAATTTTCAAATATGACCCAGAAAACAAGCTGCAGGCGTCATTGTCCATCATAATCTCTGCTGTTCACAGAAGGTCTCCTGGGCAGCAGGCAGTGGTGGAAGCACTGCACGTGTGCATGTGTGTGTCTATGTGTGTGCGTGTGTGCGTGTGTGTGTGTGCACATACACGTGATAGAGGGAGAGGTCAGAATGGATGCTGCCGTCTGCAACCTCCTCAGTAGTTTTTCAGGCTTGGGAATCTGCAGGAGCGCAAACCAAGGGGAAATGGCAAGATAAATCAAATTCAGTTCCAAATTTAAACAAAGATGCAGCAAATTCCTTTTTTTTTCGGACCCCTTGAGAGAGCACACTGACGTCAGATTCAATCTTGTAACAGACATTTGTTTGAGGGAGTTTCAGGATATCCTCTACATATCTCACATGAGATTGCCCACCACAGCTGTGACATCTTTTAATGATTTAAGGAACCCCTGTCCTACTCTCAAGTGCCAGAGAAGGGTAGATATTTACCTGCTCAGCCAAACCTCGGTGCAGCTCTTTCTGCTCAGGAGACTCTGTCTCTTGCTTTTGCTTTCTTTCTCCTCCGTCTTTCTCTAATAAACTTAAAAAACTGCACTTTAACACTCAAGAATTCTTTCTTGAACCATTCACCACCAGACCCCAGGGCCCCTGCCTCACATATCTGACCCCATCTAAACCTAATATACAGACTGGTGTTACGCATACTTCACAGGTAAGGACACAAAGATTCAAGGAAGTTCTTTTCCCCAAGTCCATTCAGTCCAAAGCAGTATTAGGACTTGAACTCAGATTTCTCAAATCCATAACCCTTTTCCTTCTCATGGTACTACTCATTCACTTACCAGCAATTATTTCTTCCCTATGTTTATCACTTCTGTCAACCTATGGGGCAAATTTTAAGAAACTGGTAAGGACTTACCAAGTCTGGTGAAAAACTGATGGAAAGAATTGATGGTCACTAAGTATTTTAGCATGTCTACATTTATAGCTGGATGGGATCCACATCCATATTTCAGATAAATGATTTCAAGGTGGGATACCGTCTTCAAACTAAGCACTCTAAAAATATGACATCCTGCATAAGGTGACTCTGAGCTCCTTGCCATGCCCCCTCACCAGCCAAAAAATATCTGTGGTCAGATGAATTTGGAAAAGTGAGTTTAAACAAAAGTAAAGAAGTATCTATGAAAAAACTTCAGAAAGCCCCACCTACACTAAGACATGGTAAAGTCCAAGAGGGAATAGTGTTCGGTTTTCCCAATGGTTCTGGAACACTGAACACTTTTCTTTCCTTAAAACACCTAGTAACCTCTCAGAATACAGTTTGAGACTGGTTGGCTGTGAGGGGCTCGAAACAGTTAGGAAGGATTTCAATTTATAGAAGCCTGTCCTTCTTCTCTTTGATCCCATAATGAGACTTTGTGTCTGGGTCAGTTCGAAAGAGCTAACTTTTATTGACCACTTATTACGTGCAGACACTGACTTAGGCACTGGAGACTCAAGATAACCGCCCAGGACACAGTTAGCAGCAAACTCGATGTACGGAGAGAGCACGTAAGCACGGCAGGGCAGCCCTGCATGGCCATCTGTTAGTGTGCGTGGCGCTAATGGGGATTCAGGGTTGAGAGAGAATGCTTCAGAATGTGTGCTGGAGAAACCTTGAAGTGTTCCCCCAGAGGATGAACAACAAAGTGGAGAAAAATCTTGTAAGAACTCTCCACCCAAACTCGCCAACAGTGATACCCTAAGGGTTGGGCTCCCCAGGAGGCATGGAGTGCATTCTGAAATGACCAGACCTCCGAGCTCAAGGACCAACTTTGCTATTCATTAATGGATTACTGAGACTTTATCTGTAAATGGAGATCATTATATCAATTTCAAGTTGTCAAGAAGATCAAAAGAGGCTCCTATATATAAAATGCCTAATGGTCTCCTGGGACCATGCTCACTCCGCACACATTAGTTATGGTTTTTTTGAATGGTGACATCCTGGGATACCACGTTCAGAAGGAGTCTGAGGTTGCACATGGGCTTGGAAAGAAAAGGAAGTCGTGATATATCAGGCATGGGCTTGAGAAGCAGGGGTCACATACTGACTTGAGTTACTGGGGAGCTTCCAACTAAATGCTCCCCCCACGGTCTCTGCCGCAGGAAAAGGAGTTGCTAGTGACCTGGGACACCTTAGAAGGGAGCAAAGAGCCCTCACAAAATGCTCTCACTACTAACCCCTGTCAGCCTTTCTGTTTTCCCTTACATGTTCCCTTTCTTCGTTTTCCAAAATGAGCATTTGATTCTTCCATTATAGCAGGGGTAACTGTGATGTGAAATTAGTAAAGTATCTGCTCTAGACCTGAAATAACCTTTTTTGAGCCTGGGAAACATGCATGTAGCCTACTCATTAAAACAGCCCTATTCTGAAGGACTGAACAGGAGTCTGCGGGAACCTTCCAGGGGGATCTCGGAGACCCAGACACAGAAGCATTCTCCTACCGAGAATGCAGGAGTTCAAATAAGCAGAGAGGAGTTCCTAGAAGGAATTCACACTTTGCATTTCTGGAATCTGCATCTTGAGTTATCATTATAATTAATCACTATTTTTATCATGTAACTTCTGTTAAAAATAGTAAAAGTATAAAAGGGGGAGGGATGTTTATGTGATTATTTCATAGAGACAAAAGAAATGCAGACCATTTTAGAAGTGCAAGAGTTCCTGAGTGTCAGGCACATCCGCCCCTTCTGTGTCACAGGTTAATTCCACTGACACAGATCTTTGGACACAGTCATGTCCCAGGGACTGTGCAAGGTGCTGGAGTGAGGACAGAGGAAGGAGACATGCATAGGTCTTGTGCTCTTTAACTCTGAAGTCTGGTTGGGGATGGAGGCCACAATTAACCAGACAGACCACTCACTGTTTAATGATCATTGTGACCAGCCTACAGCACAGCACAGGACCGTTTGAGGCACTGAAGAGGGAAAAAGACCCAAGACCTGGGAACTGACATGTCCACCCAGCAGGACAAGGTGAAGCAGAAGGCAGGTCAGTTGCACCCCAGTGCATTGCTGTTCTCACTGTACAAGTGCCCTGACAGGGGTCGAAGTAAAAAGACTGACGTTAAGAATATATATAGTGGTGGCAGTTAGGAGAGAAAGGCAAGTGGCCACCTCTCTGCAGCAAGACATGAAGGTGGAGATTTCACTGTCTTCTTGGCAGCTCACTCATGTACCATCGCCATGGAAAATGATGTCAACTACTCTAGAGTGGGGGCCTAAACACTAGAACCTTCGACCATCAGGACAAAGGCAAGAGAGTAGAGACTCCCCCAAACCAATGAGAAAGGGCAGACGCTGTGGGGTATAGACCCACCACACTGGCTGAGCGCTAACATTGCTGCTGTACTTTACTTGGGAATTAATCACACAAATCCCTTGATAATCTGAGACTGTTATTAGACAGCACTAATATCCCCCTGAGAGTAATCCAGACAAATACATGGAGAGGGGGGCGGCCCCGCGTGGCCGGGAAACACATCGCTTTCATGTTCACAGGCATCCACACGCCAGCACGGGCGCAGACACTGCCCCTTGTCCTGCCCTAGCCCCCGGCCCAGCTTCTGCTGCCAGCAGCCTGGTTGCTTCTGCCCTGATTGCTTCAGGCAAGGAGGTGAACCGCCGGGTGAAGGAAGGCCTGGATTCTCCCTCCTCCCCAACTCTGCCCCTGACCTAATTCTCCACAAGAGAGGATTTTTCCTTCGTGGTCTCGCTTGTTGGTAAATCATGCTACCCCGGTGCACACACAGCTTAACACAGGCCCAGTTAGGAAGCAGCGAGAAGCCAAGAGGCTTTGAACTGCGGCCCAGCTGCCATTTCTTGGGGTGGCCAGATTGGAAGAAATTCTGGTAAGCTCAGAAGACAGAGAGGAGACGGAGGGGAGGAGGAGGAAGGCATCCCAATTTCACATTTTGTTTCTCCCTTCATTGATCTAGAGTAGTTGAATATTCCAAAATAACCCTACAGAACTCTGCCACTAACTTTATGCATGACCTTGCTGAATCCTCCTGGGTCACTGATCTCTATATAAGGTACTTTGACCTTGACTTTTTGACCCCTCGAGTATGTTTTGAGGGCTGCTTTTAAAAAAAAAGTCAAGAAAGAGACTGACTTTAGTTATAGAAAGAAGAGGTGGTTCTTTGAACTGCAAAAAAAACTGACCTGGAAAAAAACTACACCTGTCAGAAAAAGATCAACTGACAGCAGCTAAAAATGCACATGGTAAAATTCGTTATGGACTAAAAAGTTGAAAGAAGAATCAAACATTCTTGACAAAATTTAGACCAGCAAATCTGATGTGAGAAAATTGGATAGGGTGAACATAATGATCACAAAGGAACAGCTACAAAATGTGATCATAAAAGTCAGGTCAACGAATCAAATCTTCCTTGCAGAAGACACGCAGAGCAGAATTGATCTTGTTACAAACAATTCAGTAAAATAAAATGAATTGGAAAAATAAGAAATGGTTTCACTCTGGGGAAGAGAAAATGGATTGAGGACTATATAAGCCCCACATCATTTGCTTCTAAAAAGTACTCCCTTGATAAAAACGTCTCAGTGTTTGTACAATCCTGATTAACACCTTCACAGAGTTAAAAGGTCTCAGGGCCAAAGTGTGCAATCAAAACTTCTTGACAAATGCTGCAGCAAAATAAATTATATGATCTCAGTGGTCCTGTCCAATTGCAATTTTTTTCTGATAAAAGATGAGACTAGAAAGTGAACAAAATTATACAAAGACTTTCTCCTAGGAAGAAGACATCATGGGTGCCAGCTAAGGCCTACAACAGTGGTTTTCAAGCAAATAGAGTTGACTTACCTGTAATAACGTTCAAGCAGTTTAAAGTGATTTTCAAAACTAACATAGGATAACTATATTTTTATTTTGTCAAGAAAGAATAAAAACTCCAAACTCACACTTTCTAGAACCATATTCTCTTAAAAAGGAAAGCCATTTGAATATCTTCCAAATAAAGGGACATAATCTCAGAACCCCCCCAAAATGAAGTGACATCATCTCAGAATTTAAAAAAAAAAAAAAAATTGAATGTGACTTTACAATAAATATCCTACATTCTGGTTTTTTTTGTTTTGTTTTCCTGAATATTGGAAAACTTTATGCTGCTCCTGTGTGTGACTGCGGGGCTCCTAGGTCACCGTTACACTTCAGAGTATCTCTGTACTTCAGTCTCCTTCTCCATAAAATGGGGATAAAGGGTAAAGCTGTTCACAGAGCAACTGGATCCTGGTGAATGTTTGAGAACTGTTCATCTGAAACCCAGAAAGAGAGGCCATTTAGGACCAAGCTGATTCCCAGCTTCAGAGTGCAGCCCTGCTCCTCCAAGCTGAGCATTCCTCAGACGTTGTCCCTGGGAACAGTAGCTGCAGAGCATGGATTGAGCAGGGCAACCTCCCTATTCGTCTTCACGTACCCCAAAACCACACGCGGCAGATGGGAGGGCCTGGAGGGCAGGACGTACCGACCAAGAGCATAAGCTCTAGGAAAGAGAGCAGCTGCTTGGAAATACTCAAGCTGATCTCTGGTCTGTGGGTGGGACTCATAGTGTGTGGTTATTTGAGGAAGTTTCTTAGGACCATCAGGAAATGACACTCACTGTGGCTTTCTTGTCGCACAGCCTTTCATCTTCACCTTCTCCACAATAGAGTTTTCTTTAGATAGAAATATACGTGCCCCCACCCCCCACACCATATGCTCACTTCTAGAATTCTGAACTCCAGAGAGAATGTGTCATATATGTCCACTCACCAGACAAGATCAGCAGTCCCCATTCTATCACACTGATGGCTCCTCTGTCCCCACCCCAGACAGTCCTTCATCCACACATCCATCCTGCATTACCTGCATTATTCCAAGCAAACACATAAAAGGCATAGTCTCTTAAGGATGTCAGACTTCGTCCTTCAACAATGCAAGTGTCAGTGAACAAATGCAATCCTTCTCCAGTGTTCTTCCTACTCCATCCCATCTTCAGATGTCAGCTTCTCAGAGGAGCCTCCCAAACCACCCCTTCCTCATGAAATCTCTCCTCACCCTGCTTTTTCCATCCATGCCCTTGCCATAATTGCAATTATCATGTATTTCTTTCCCAGAGTTATATTTTCCACCAAGTTATAAGCTCCATGAAGACAGGTACCTTTTTGCCTTTTGATCACCATGGATTATGTTTGACAATCAATGCTCTCTTGAATCCATTAATGCTCTTTAGCCACATTTTTCCCCAGCATACAGCAGGAGAATGGCTGTTAGACTGGGAGTTAGAATAACTGGGCTATAGCCCAGTGCCCCAACCACCTGCTAGTCAAATGACCTGCTGTAATTCATTCTGCCTCTCTAGGTCAGGGCTTCATAACTGGAGGGGTTGGACTGCGATGCTTGAGGGAGATGAGGGGTAACAAAATGTACATTCTGCAAGGTAGATCTGAAAATCAAAACATTATTTATTTTAAAGTTTAATGCAAGCAAAAGATTTCTACCCAAGTTTCACCAAAAAGCCTTCTTGGATGGTGAGACTGCTGATATCAAGTCCACAAAACAATAACAATTCCTTGGGGGCTATGATTTGAAAAAGATTGAGAAAAGATGGAATTCTTGGTCAAGCAGTCCATGGTTTCAAAGCCATTTCATCAAATTACAGTCCATAGGATAGAATAAGATATTAAGGACAAAAGGTGGGGGCTTCAGGACAGCTTCTGAGTTTCTCTTTGCAGAACCCGTGTCTGAATCAGGATGTGAGCAGATGAAATCAGTCACGTGCAGGAGTGGGAGAAGGTCAGAAGGTAGGTCAGCGTAGAGAAGCAAAATAGTGCCCCGTGCACTGAGACACGCCCGCTGAGCCAGAGGTAACAGGGATGGGTCACCGACAGGTCAGGAGCCACATTCAAAGCCAGGTTGAAGAAGCGGAAGAGTGAAGTAAATAAAAGCTCAAACTCCATCGATTGTCCAGGTTCACTTCTTAGGCAGATAGATTGCTTGCTTTCTCCAACCCCAGTTTCCTCATCCATAAAATCAGGAGACCAGGACCTCCCCGGTAAGGGTGCTTTGTTTGGAAACATTAAAGGATAGTACCTAGCCCAATCCTTGACAGGTAGAAACATTTTATGAAAATGAGTTCATCATCATTAACTGCAGTCATTCAAAATGAGCAGGTGATAGATCATGAGATTTCTATGAAATTAAAATGGCATCATGGGGGTGCACCCTGGTGGCCTACAGGTCTAGTACATCTGGGAGCATTCCCATATACATCCCAAGGTCCCAGGTTCAAGACCTGATGCAAGGGGGAACAACCAATGTGAGTAATTAAATTTAAAAAATAATGTGTTTCTTCCTTCTCTCTCTTCCTACCTACCTGCCTACCTGCCTTCATTTCTGTCTACACATTGCCTTAAAAAAAAACCAAAAAATAAGTTTTTAAAATGGCATCATGGAAGACATACACAGCTATGGTTTTAAAGCTGGGAACGAATCTAAACTCAACCCTAAATTTCTCGGCTTCATTTGTGATCCGCAGCCAACAGACTCAGACTAGGAGAACAGACTGAGAACTGGGTCCAGAAAAAGCTCCGGACCTCCTGTGATTGCTTGGAGTCTGTCATTCCCACCCCTGAACTTCACAGTCTTTCTCTGCCAGGCATGAAGAGAAATCCCTGAATGCACAGAGACCACAGTTACACTCGCCTCTCCCTTCAAAGCACCCATCACTTGATAACTGCTTGGTTAATTAAGCAGCCTGAAGATATGCTTGCCTTGTCCACAGCTTCACCCCAGGGCATCTTCTAACACTCTGTGGGCCCTCAGTAAGTGCCCATTGGAGTAGAGAGTGGAAAGAGGTGCCTTTCAAATAGCATCACTGGGTGTTACTGACGAGGATTGATGTGAGCATGCATGCCACGTAGGCTCCATTTCTTGGTTCCCATCACACACCAGCTGGGCCCCTAACACCTCAATTTCTTCTGCTTCAAAAATGTTCCAAGGCGTTTTCCCTCCTCCCGAGGCAACCCATTCTGACTTATGCTGGCTAAGCAACTTCAGATTGCTGAACAGCAGCACACAATACAGCTGGGTGAAAATTCCTGTGTCCTGAAATTCCTAGAAAACTGGGATGCAAGCCCTCAGAGCACAATGCACAGCCGCCAGCCCCAGCCCCAGCCCCAGCCCCGGAGAGTTGGAGACAGGAGGAAGCAGCAAGCAGACCATCAGAAGGGAGTTTCCACTTCCTTAAGAAAGTATTTTACTTGCTTTCCAGATACCCCACCCCTAGGCAGACAGAGAAACCACAAGTGACTTAATTACCAGCCCTGACATCACTGGCTGCGGAACCAGGAGCTCCCAGCACCTCCAGTGCAGGTGCGGGGATTGTTCTCTTTCAGCCCATGGGGACCAGAGTGAGAGGCATCTCTGCCCAGTCCCAGGAGAGGTGTGTGGTTTTCAGCTGAGCATCAGTGCTGAGAACTCCATGCCTGATTCAGGAAAAATGTAGCCAAGGCATTTCGTGCTGAACTCACACAGTCTCAAAGAAACTCAAAGTATTAATCAGGATGCCACCTGGCTGGGCAAGTCATTTCATTTCTCTGGGTTTGTTTCTTTCTAATCTTTGCATCCTGGGACCACGGATTCTGATGTTCTAGGGGCTGGAAACCATATCCCAAACCCTCAGCTTCGTCATGAAGTGTGAGGCTGAAGTTTCTATCTGTAGAATTGTTCTCAAATGAACCAAACTCGCTACATGAAAGATAAATGAAAGATCACTTCAAATTCTTTTTGAAACTAAAGTACCTCATTTTAATGTCTTTTATTACATTCAAATGTATATACCAACTTTGACCTAGTCAAGAAAGCGTATGCTCTTATTTAGTGGTGAGTAGAAAATTGTAAGGAAATTTCCCTCTAAATTTCTGGTCTATCGCTTTAATCTATGTCATGGATTCCTTTTCCTATTAAGATTCCCAAAGATTCTGAATTCAATCTTCTTCACCTTTCTCTCATACTCCTCTCATACCTGGATAACCCCGTCCATGTGCATTTAACAGGACCCTGACATCTGGACCTACCCCACCCTCCTCACACGGCCACTGCTCCTGCCTGTCTCTGCACATCTCTTCATTAGGTTCCTGCAGGTTTGGAAGAGAAGACAGGATATGGACACACTAAAATTCATTATTACCTCTCTCTCACCCAAACAAGCTTCTCTCAGGAACTTTCCCTCCTAGTTAAACCTATAACCAAAAGACCAAGTTAATGAAACTCCTTCTTCCCCTTTTCAGTAATAGTAACAATGATAATCAATAATAATGAGCAAGAATGGCTAACATTCACTGAATTCTTGCGTGCCAAGTATTGGTCTAAGCATTCTACCTGTCCATTCTCGCTTACACCCCACAGCAATCCTAAGTGGTAGACATTAACATCGCCCCCACTTCACCAAGAGTGAAATTGAAAGACAGAGAATTTAAGGAATTTAAGACTTTTGCCCAACTTTGCACAGCTAGAATGTGGCAGAGGCAGGCAGCCTGAGTCCCAAACCACTAAGGGCCACTGCCTTGCCAATTATTAAGTTCCTCTCCTTAACATCTCTGCAATCCTCCTTCCATATTTCCCCCCTAAAGACACTTCTCTTACCAAAGCCACACGACCGCCTCTATCAGGCCTCTATCAGCCCTCTCTCCTTTAAGTCTTCCCATGGCCAACAAACCCATCTTGCAAACTGCCCCTAACCATCTTTCTAAACTTCAAATCTGACTGCTATCATTAACATTAACTGTAAAACTCCCAGTGGTTCCCAATTACAAGAAAAAAAAGAAAATCCTGAATCTTTACAAAGCTCTGAAGTTTCACTCTGCCTAAATATTTCTCATTACCACCCCAGGGGCCTTCAATCTAGCCACCTCAACTCTGTGGACTGCTGGAAACCATACCAGGTTTTTCACGGGGCTGCTCCGCACAGGCCCTTTCCTCCCCAGCCAAGCCAAGCTTCCAAGTCCAGACCAGGAGTTTCTATGGTGAAATTCCCTCCATCCCCTGACTCCCACCCCAAGGTGGGGGAATGCTCCTGATGTTGAGCAGATGTTCAAACATTCCATCCAGTATTTAACAAGTCTAGTGTATGCTGCCCCTCCTCGCTGGGCAGGCTTCTCAACTAGACCAGACGCTCCTCAAAGATGGGACCTTGCTGGTACATCACAGGCACTCCTCCCAGGAATGCCAGACAAATGAACTTATTCCATAAACAGATGGCCTATTCCCACAGAGAGCAGATTAGACATCAAGAACTACTTTGCAAAGACTTGAAAATATGTCAAAGACTTTGTTCTCTTCTGCAATTCAAAGTGGCTTCAGTAAATACCTTGGTTTTTATACTGAAAGTAACTGAAACAGCATCCCCCTGAAAAGTAAAAGTTCCAGAGGTAGGGAATAATTACAAAAAACCAATTAATGAGAGAGAAATGTAGATTGGAAGGCTGATCAGTGACCTCCCAAACCTTTTGACCAAACTCCCCAGAAGACGAAATAATTTTACTATGTCTTCCCAATAGATGTAGATTTATTTATAAATAATTTGCATACAAATTAGCTATACATTTCATTTCCTTCCTAAACTCCAAAGCCTGGTCTGCATGTACCCACTTTGGAAGGTCACTAATCTAGAGAATAATCCCCACCCACCCCAGAGACAAAGCAGGCACAAGATCAAAGATAAGGTAGGCAGGACTGCTAAGACCCCCAGAACCATGGAGCACTTGAGCTGAGGCACCTACACGCCCCCACACACATTCCTGACAGGTGTCACTCCAACACCTGCTGTGGTGTGACAGGGTTTGACAAAGTCACACGTTCCGTGGTCCAACAGCTCCAAGCATCAGAACGCTCCCTGCTGTGTCCCAGCTCCCCCACCCCCTATCCACTCCCTCCTCTACTTGGCAGCTCTTTCGATATCTGAGGACAATTATCCGGTCCCCAGCGAGCCTCGCCTTCTCCGGGGAATCCACACGAGCTAATAGGAACTCTCCATCTCCAGTGACAACACCGTGCCTGCCTCAGACAGCCATTCCACAAGCATTTACATGGTCCCAGGCTGGCTGCTGCCTATAATTGTTACAGGAAATCATTGGTTTGTAAACAAATGAAAAACGTCTTTCCAATCCATCCTCAACTTGATCCAACCAAGTGGAATGTGTATGTCCTTAACCCAGATGCAACAAAAATGGCAAACACACCTGTTTTCCCAATAAGAGAGAAGGTATTTCCAGTGGTGGCCCGTAGTCTAAGGTATATCTGACTTCATTGATAATTATTAAACAGGCGTGAAGGAATGCATGCTCCTGGGAACCAGCAGCCATCCAGCACACACATGAGCACACACACACATACATGAAGACAAATCTGTGTGATGCAAAGCATGAATGCACGCCCACCCACAAGCGTAATGGTGGCATGTAGCCCACAATCCTGCAATAACTCACAAAAGGGAAACAGAGTCCTCCTTGGTTTCACATCTAGAGTTCTCCAGGAGAACACTGCTTCACACACACTCCCGCCGCAGGAACCAGGAAACCCAGCTACTACTGCAACTTGCTCTAAGATAGTGAACGCCAAAGGGAGCCAAGAGACACGTGGATATGTAGCCGCTGGTTGTGATTTCTACAAGGGGAAAAAACAGCCCCAATCTGCATTAAGCCAAGGCTGCACACTCAACATCAGGATGAACAAACAGAAAAGTTTCCACAGCGACTGACCCCAGCCATGCTCTCCCCATGGGACAATGATGACATGACCGCGTGTGGGTCAGGTCCATTCCCCAGCACATGTGCTTAGTCCTCAGAGCCGGAGACAACGGGACCACAGAGTAGAAGCTGGTAACTCTTGGGTTGATGTCAATGCTTGGACGCCAAACGATATCTGTGGGGTTTTGCTCTTAAAAAGAAATTAGAAAATTATAAGAGGAGCCCTTTTTCCTTTGTGACAGCATCAGTAAAACATCTGTCAACAGAGAAGCGGCAGAGCCCAGACTAGCCTCATCCCCTTCGGGGTAAGGAAAAAACATTGCTCGGCAGGTGTCCAACCCACGCCAGCACAGGAGTAACATCTCCTCACCCGACCTCATCCTTCACCCTCGGAGGCGTCTGTCCAACGGGGCCGAAAGCATGGGGTGCCTAAGGCAACCGGGAAGAGCAGGAACTACTTTCAGGTGGGACACAGGCTTTGAAGGCCAGTTTCCAGGAACAACTACTCAACCTGACTTCATCTCATGCTCTGGCCTTAAAAAAAAAATCTTCTTAGAAATGTTAGCAAAATTTTGCCGTCTGTTGGAATGCCTGGCCCAGCAAACCAGGGTGAGCTGCTTGAGTAAGTCCAGTGCAGCTCATTTTCTTCTACTCCACAGCCTTCGAGGACATCTCATCTTACTGCTGAACCTTCAGGGACTTCCAGGGGGTTCTTGGAAACTCAGAGATGCTGAAAAGCTAACTGAGCATGGAGGAAGTGGGACATCTTAGGGGGATGAAATGAGGCACAGACAGCAGAGCCAGAGAGAGGGCGGACCATGAATGTTCCAGAGGACAAGCTCCCCAGGAGCAGAATGACTGGAGTATGAATCACCTGCCAACATCAGAATCTCTTCCCACATCAATCCCTCCCACATTGTTTTCAGAATAATCACAAGCAGTTCATTCTAAATAACTCAGTGGCCATGTACCAATACTGCCATAAAGAGTCCCTTATGAACGTTACCTTAACATGAGGGTTGAGTCCTGCAAAGCATCATCCCAAAAGGCTACGACCTGCCTGACCCCTCACCTGCAAGACACAGGTCAGGTTACTTCAATTAAAATGAGGACCAGCAAGGAAGCGGCTAGGCAGCAGACTTCAGCCTGATGTAGGACGAGCTCCCTGACACTCGGCAGTCTCCAGAAAAAGAGTAGGTTGTCTTGAGAAGTACTGAGTCCCCATCAATGCAGAAAGGCAGGAGGGGTGGAGGGGAAGGGCGGTCTCATACGCTAGGGGTGGGAAAATAAGTTCCACCAGTGAACTTCAAAATCCCTCCAAATGCATTATCCCATGAGTCTTGACAATGTACTATGGTTTCCAGTGTATTCTACAGAGCCCAGCCACCACTAGAAGGCAATAAAAATGTCTCACATAAAAAATGCATACATATATTTAGAAATGAGGCATATGCATAAATGTATCTATATTAATAACTATTAATGTCTAAATATGCCTCAGCATATTAAATATGCATATAATTATCAATAAACATAAACTCTCCCCCACAGACTCTTGGAGTCTGTGTTCGGTCCCTCACAGATTTCTCCTGCAGTGCCAGAGTCTCCCCAGATTTCAGTGTGTCTCCTTCAAACCAAGAAGGAGCTCACAGCACATCATCTCAGCCCAAACGGCAGCCTCGCCTTCCCTGACACAGCTAGAGCAAACGAACTGTGGGAGGAGTCTTTCGAGAGTCCCATGGGTGAGGGGCTTTCCACTCTTGGAGCCCATTCTTCCCCGGTCCCCTAGCCACCCAGGGTTAGTCACGCAGGAACAGCATCTCTTCTGGAGGGAAAAGCAGCCTGAGCGTAGGAGGAGGCAGAGAACCCTGACCTGGCCACCTTCTGCCTGCTGTCCTTTCCCCACTGTCTAGAACACAGAGAAGAGCTTTCACCCCTACCTATCTCTCCTTGCAAAAGGGACATTCATTTTTATTTGAAAGCAATGTCTTAAGGAAGCAGGCTCTGCTCGCTCACCATGCTTTCCTAGCCTCTAGGGGCTATAAGCAACACAACTCCATTCCTACCTGGAAGAGAGGCGCTGGAATTGCCTGGAATGCTCCACCTGTTGGAAGCAAGACTCCAGCCCTAAAGGTGCCATATGGCCTATGGAGACTCTGTCCTCTAGGACTTTGTCCAACAAGAGAACCACTTTGGGAACTCGAAAGAGGTAGGAGGAAGGCGAAACGACAGGGGAGATCAGATGCAGTGTCCTGGAGAACCTTGAAGGAAAAGCTCCCCAGAGTCATTGTTCTACCTACAAAGTTACCGGACTTCAGTAAGAGTCTCCATAAAACCAAAAGGACCCTCAAGGCCTTTCTCGGCTCCAGCCAGGACGTCCTGGTTGCCTGCAGCTCAAGTCCCTGACTCTCATCTCCACCCTCTTCAGGATTTGCACAGAGAAAGAACCCACCCCCCACTCCCCACAAGCACTGGAAGCACTGAGATTTCCGGGGTTCTGTGCAAGTAAGCTTCACGCCACAGCGACAGTGCATGCTTTGAATGACTCTGAGATCAGTTAGTTTCTAAAAGCTGTCAGCCACAGCCCGTCACCTGTAAGCTGGCCCCCACTGAGCCTGGGAAACCCTACCCCAGCTTCAGCCAGGATCACGAGGCGGCTGGGGTGCACCTCCTGTGGAAACATGAACTTGCTCCACTGAATCGAGAGCAAACTTTTCCAAACACGTCCTCTCTCCAGCTGCTGGGTAGCCAGCATGTCCCTTCTTCACAAATGATAATGCCACATCCCTTCGCCCTCCCACAGGCCCTCTCCACGGCAATTCCTGCCCTGCTGGTCATGCACTGGAGGAAAATGTGTCTGTGATGAAAGTCGTTGGTCACCAGGGAGCCACACATACACCCAGAGCAGCATTGCTGTCACCAGACAGCAACAAATCTTCAGAGAGGCAGCTCCACAGGTGGGACCCAGAGCTGGAGAAGCCAGGGATCCTGCAGGAAACGTACAAACACAATCAGGTGCGAGGCCTCAGAGGGGGCCCGTGCAACTGGGGACGTGGAGCAGTGGCATGGTGACTCCACCTCTGTGGCTGCCTCGTCCCACACACAGAGGAACAGAGGACAAACAGAGAAAGGCGGCTTGGGTTTGTGATAGGTGAAGACAGTCAGAGGCTATAGGAGAGTAAGGGGTCTGAGAGGGTAACCGACTGTTACAGACACCCCATGTGGGGTGCTGGGCACTTCCCAGTACCTGGGGAATCAAAGGTCAGGCGAAGGCCACGAGTCCAGCGACGAGCCAAGGTGGTGGAGCTGTCTTTCTGCTGCTGCCTCAGGACCCAGGGGCCCAATTCCCAGTCACTGCACTTGAAACTGGGGTCTTGGGGGGAACTGAATATTCAGATGCATTCATATCATTCTCATTCTTTCTCATTTCAAATTCACACACAGATGCACACACCCAGACACAGACATGCACACGCAGCTCCTGGGACTGGCCACGCTGATAACCTCCGACACCAGGGGTTTAACATTTTCCTTATCAGCGGCACGCAGGCAGCCCGGGCTCCATCTCACAATGGAGACACAGGTCATGTGTGTTAGTGAGGGGAACACAAGGCCAATGCCCTGGGGGGATCCAGGCTCTCAGGTCCCAGAGACCCCTGCCGAGCAGACAGCACCAGCCCACAGCAGGTCCGGTGGCTCCTGTCTGTGCAGCGGGATGGCAAGACGCCGACGTGCCTCACCGACGCTGCAGGGCCAGACCACCACACGTGAGCAGGCAGAGAGCAGCCGATGCTCCACTGAGGGGCATGGCAACGAAATTGGTTGCATACCCCCTACCTTGACGGCTGCCACTTCTTCAATGGGAGGGAAGGAAATGACGGGGGGCGGGGGGGGGCTCACAAGGAAGCGTCACATCTCCTGTGAAACAATGTGATGCTCAGTTCGATCTTACACACGGCAGGCGACTAACAGCCTAGCCGGAACCGATTCATTCGCAGGGACTATGCTGGTAACTTTATACGTTTTGTCTCATCTCCTGTTCTCAGCAGCGCCACCACAGATGTTCTCTTCTCATCCCGGCTTTGCTGGGTGGCAGGAGAGCAAAGTGAAGAGTGTGGGCTCCCACTGCCTGGAAACAAAGCCCAGCTTTGCCCTGTTAGCTGTGTGACCTTGGAGTAGTTATTTAGCCTCCTGTGCTGAAGCTGCCTTATCTATAAAATAAGAATGTTGCGGGACTGACAAGAGCTAACACAGGCAAAGCCATTAACACGGTGCAGACACGGAGCGCGACCGCTGAGGTTCTGGCTGCTGTCACCTTCCTACTTCACTGCTACTCGTGATGAGGGGCCTGAAACTTCTCAGACCTTCTCTGGAGACATGACTTAAAAGCGGGTAAACCCTGATTTAAGTCCAGGTCTTTTCCACCATGGAAGGCAAGCTCTTAATCCCCATACTACATCTTGCTCAGGTTCAAATTTCTCTTTGCGCCTTGGTTTTCTCATGGCCGTATTGTATGCATGAGATGATGCATGCATCAGGGGCACATCGTAACTTCATTATTATTTTTGCATTATTATTGTTATTACTGTCCAAGGAAAAGCACCTGACCTTCAGAGCCCTGTCCCCAAAGGCTGTCTCACTCCACTTCTGGGGACTCAGTGCTCTGGACATGAACTGAGGGAGCAGTGATGAGCAGGTGGTAGGAAGGGTGGGGAAGGGCACGTTAGTCCCATCTCCCAAGCACAGCCGCATCCCCCTCTTCCGTCCTGTGAAGGAGGGAGAGGACCCAGCTGATGCACAGCTGCCCTGGGACCGACCTGGAAGCCACCTTTGGGGGAGGTGGGCAGCCTGCAAAGGGAGATAGGGGCCTTCAAGATAATTAACCCTCCAGCACCAGGCCTATGGTGTCTCATTACCTAATGCAAATGCAAATTCACTTTGCCACTCCAAGGCTCCTGGCAAAAAGCCTGCAGACCCTCAACCCTGCTGAATTTGGACAGAAGCATTAGCCCTCACCCACCCCTCTTTCAGCCTGCAGCTGCGGAGCGAGTTCTACAGAGCGAGGAGGCTGCGCTCACCCCACCCGAGGGGGTAAGGACGAAGGGGCTTATTTCTTTAAAGGAAGCAGAGATGCTATGGAGGTGGGGGATATAAAAAATTGCCCTTCCCTCGCTGTTAAAAGAGGGATAATTGGAGCAAGTGGCGGGCGGCTTCTCTGCCATTTAGCAAACAGCAAACCCAGGAAATCTCACTTGGTAATCAGGCAGAAAGGAGGAAAAAGGAGCAATCAGACCCCTATTCAGTCTCCGTTTAGCGACAGCCCCTGCTGGGTGGCTGGGTTGCTGGAGAGCCCGGCTGGTCCCCATCGAAGGCCTGGATGCTGGCTGAGGCATCAAGTCTCAGAAGCAGCAAGTCCTCCTTTGTGTGCCTGTGAAGGCCTAAGGTTTCTGAAAGGAGTAAGCCTTCACTTTGATTATCTGCCACTCCCCTGCAGCCCCCAGCCTCCTGCCAAGACCATCGAGGGTTGAGACAGATCAGGAACAATGCCAGGTGACAATTCCAGCAGGGTGTGCCCTGGAGAGGGGGAGGGGACGTGTGTTTTGACACCAGCACCCCACACAGAAGGCTCCCACTGCGGCAACCCGGTGCCTTAACTGTGGTGTCTTTGGCCCTTGGTAACTGCTCATGGGTAAGCGCTTCCTCTCGGAATGCCACTCCGTTTTACTTTGCCTTCTAGAAATGGAGCCACAAAATGTTCAAGAAACAGAAAAATCATTGAAATTGTCTTTCAAGAAGGCATACCAAGGCCACACAGCGGTGTTTAGCCACCAATCAAAGTAATCTGAGTAGGATGTCCGCTTCAGACGGCAAGCGGGATGGCGGGTGGGAGACTGGTGGGTACCACACCAGTGTGCTTGCAATAAGGCCATCACCCCTGCCGCCAACACCCACTGCACCATCTCCCTGTGGGATCCCAACACCTGAACACCTAACAGCTCATATCAAGACAAGGAGTTTCTGGCCTGAGCACTTGGCCAAGTCAGTAGGAAAAGACAACCATGAACCATCTTTATTTTTTGTTGTTTTTTTGTCCACCTGACCAATAGGACCTCATATCTTTTTACTGAATGAACATGAAAATGCAGGCCCACAGATGATAGGTGATATACGTAGGCCCAGGTAATGCAATTGAGGAAGACTGATCAACCCGTGAAGGCTTCTCCATCTTCCCCCGACCCCACCCTCTCTGCAACAAGCTGACTTCATGGTAAATGAACCTTCCAAGGAAACTAGTGCTGCAATGTGTACACCTTGGGAGAGAATCAATTCTTCATGACCATAGATCGTTGAGAAAGTCAATACATGCACATTCATAACCAAGAATGGTTTAAAAATAAGCAACCAAGTTTAAATTTATTTCAAGTTAATGACAAACTCGGAAGGGTCCTTGAGAGGACTGCTCTCTAGAGAAAGCTCAGGATACCTCGTTATGACCCAGGGAGCTTCAAGGGACAGATGGGTCTGAACAAAAAGGCAGGTGAATGTACTGTGCCATCGCTCAACTATACTCCAAACCGGGCATGCATAATTTTAAAATCATCTTGAATTATCTGCTCTTCTGTCCTGTGAAACCATTACTGAAAAGGCAAGGTTAAGTGTTAACATAAACAAGTTTAAAGTTGAGCTTCAAAAACATTTTATGTATAAACATAGCACCTGGAAGTCAAAACTGGAAACTCTTCTTCCATTATGTGCCAGAATGGTCTATGTGATCATTAATGAGATCAGAGTCCTGGAATAAAGTTTTCTCCTGTAGACTGTGGAGGTTGGTCTGCAGCTAGAGCAAATAGCCTTCCACCACACAAAACAGAAGATTCTGTGTCCACTTCCTCATACCCCGCCAGGCTCAGCTCTCCTTCAGCCACTATCTCCGGTGTCACCTGGGTCTTATCTAGAGAAGATACCCATTGGGGAATCAACATAGGCCAAACATAAAAGAGAGGGGACCATCTGCACATTCATCCTAGGACATCGCTAGGAGACATTTTGGAGCCACTGAGACGTGGAAAGCCAGACAGGCCAAACATCAATGCCGACAGCATGCTACCAGCTAATGGACCACAGAGTGCGCCTCCAACAGGTGCAGCCACATCCATCTGAAGCTGCAGGGCGCCCCCCAGCCCGTCCTGTTGAGAAACTGCCAAAGCATGAAGTGCCAAGTGGTCTTCCACACCTGGTGCTAGGTGCTAGCCCTTGCAATCAGTGGCAGGGTTCAGCCTGCAAATCAGGCCAACCTGATGCCTGGTACAGGGGACTGACTGCCCAGACTAAGTGCCCTGGTTTCGGTTCTGTGACGTGTGCGATTTAAAGCAAGGGAGGGGGAGAGAATGCATACATCCTTACTACCCACTTCACATTTCCTTGAGGAAAATGGGTAGACATTTGTTTAAGGCTATTTATCTTGTTTTATACAGATCTGCTTGACACCTAGCAGCTGCTGTGATTCTTTTTCCCCCTTAATAATTTACAGGTGAGTTTTTCCCACTTATGCTCTAAAAATTAACTATGTGTGCAGACAACGGATAGTTGCTAATAGCCTGCCACGCATTTTTGTCATGAAAATTACCGGGATTAACCGGGCTCCAAGTTACCGGCAGTAAATTCTGTTACCTCCCCCAGCACCTGCCCTGACCTCGACCTTTGCACTGCTCTGATCCAAGCCCACCAAGTGTTACTGTTACTACAGAGCTGATTTACTCTACAAGTTGCATGAGGAGAATAAATGAGTGCTGTGTTTGCTGCTGTGTGTTTGCCTTTTCAAGATAGAGGTATCAATCCATAGCCACTAGACGATCTGAACCTTGGAATAAGAGCTGTTATTAAAACATACATATTGTTTTTAGCTATTAAAAAACCGACTGCCTACAATCTGCTCCAAAAGAAATTTTGCTAGAGACCTGAATCACGCATGGGTGCACACACGCGCGCACACACACTCACACGCATATGCACACGCAGATACACACGCCCACACACCGTCCAATACCAAAAATAAGAGTGAGATCGAGAAAAGACAAATTGTATACATCTACAGTATAGCGATTCTTCCTGCAGGAAAGTGCTGATCCAAACCTGCCCAGAGGAAATGAGTTCTTCTAAACACAAAAAATGCAATCAGGGATAATCAGTGAGTTAACAACACACTTGCAAAACACCCGTCCCTAGAAAGGAAGAATGCCAGCTTTCAATGCAAGTTCCTAGAACAGAGCAGATCCTCTGGGCGAATGAGAAACAAGTGATCCTGTCAGCGTCTTCAGGCAGAACTTTCTCCAAATGCCCAGCTCTGGGACAGCCGTCAGCTCCAGAAGGCACCTGCTTGTGGGAAGTGCTTCAATCACCCCCTTTCCAGTGGCTTTGCCGGCCAGGGGTGCCTCTGCCCCTCTTCCTCGCCCTTTTCCCAATGTGCTCAGGCAGGGAAACAGAAGCATGTCAGAAGCAGAAACAGACACCTGCATGTCTGGCATCTCCTCTCCTGCAGCCCACCCCCAGGAAAGAGGACACAGAGCCATCCTGGTGAAGGAAAGCAGCATCAGAGACCTCCTGCCCCGACACAACTTACAAGGACGCCTCCAACATGACTCCCAGAGGGTCCTTGTCTCCAGCACCTATCACCTGGGAAATAAACTTTGTTTTGACTTTCGACAAAATTGTTAAGAGTTACTAGTAGCTAAAGTTCATAACAATTACAACCTGTTTTAGGGTTTGGGCTGTTCTGGAAAAGTTTAAGAAACACCCACAGATGCTCTTTCTCATTACAGATCCCGAGTAAATGCGGCCTCATCTGAATGAAGGGATCTTGGAATTAGTGCTAAGACGCTCAGCTGGCCCCACCTACCTGCCCTTCCTCCACCCTGTACCAGTTGGTTCTCAACCTTGACTGCACAATGGCATCAGCAGGAAGCTATAAAAATGTACAGCTGCTTAGATTCTACTTCCCAGGAATGGATTGAGTTGTTCCGTTTTGTTGTTTGGTGGTGGTGTGGTTGAATTCCCCCCAGGCAATCCCAATATGCACCCAAGCTTGTGAAACACTGCTTCCCCTCTACCATCCTACAGACCTGGAAGAGACCAGCACGGGGTGGAAACACCAACATCTCTAGAACAAGCAGGGCCCGATTCAAGGATAGGAGATAATGTAACTTCCTTGCCTCTTCCTAGTGGCAACCTCCCAACACACATACAGATTTCATCACTTGAATTGTTTCATCTAGGTCTTTGGTGAGTTCAGGAGTCCAGGATCTGGATTTTAAGTATCGGTTAAATTAAGTCTGAAACTTCTCTCAGTTCTAATCCCAAACCATCAGAATTTGGTGAATAAATTGAGGGCGGTCTCTGTCTTTGGGCATGAGTCCCTCCTTTCCATTCCTTGGGACATCGTAGTTGAACCTGGAGGTTCTCCAGGCTCTGCCGAGTAGTGCTAGCTCCTTAGAGGGCCTGGGTGGGCTGGTCCTCAGTGCCTTCATGCACCATCGGCAGCACATGGAGAAGAAAGGACAGGACTGAGGAACGTCACCTGCAAACTCCTAATGCTACAATGAGGGAGCAAGAGGCATCCCCAGATGCTCATGTACCCTGTAGACACCTCCCAGAAAACTGCGGGAGACAGTCAAGACAACTGAAGGGCTGGGTTTCCAGCGGGGTCGCGCCTGCTCCTGCAACCTCTCCACGCTTCTTCTTTGCACAGGCGTTTCTTATGCAGGAAGAAGGAGGGTATCATGATCAGTCTCCCATCCAGCCCCAAGTGTTCAAGCCTGGGTCAGGAAGGCTAGAGAGAGCTTCTTGGCCCTTTTCTACCCGATGTCTCGCCCTGGGCTGATCCTGCCAAGCTGTACGACAGTGGAAGGAGCTGAGCTGGGCCACTACTCATCTGGCCTATCTAGTTGTACAGGCAAACATTTGAGTAAGGATCCCACGGCTGAGTAGCCAAGATCATCTGCCTGCTGAGACCTGATGGATTTTCCATTGAGAACAAGCAAAGGATTTGTTCAGGGAAAGGGGACTAAATTATCTAACCTGCAGCTAGAGAAGCACTTCAGTGACAGAGATGGTTTCTACCAGGGGTCTTGCCCTCCTCCAACCCCAAGTGGGTCTCTAAGAAGAAGGTGACAGGGAAGAGGGCCTTACCTTCCGAGCAGAGCTTGCCCTGGTAGCCGGTGGTCGAACAGTCACAGGTGGGGTGGCCGTCCAGGAGAAAGCAGACCCCACCATTTTCGCAGGGACGCTCACCACAGGGTCCCTCGGCATCCAACTGGACACCCTGGCTCCCCAGAAGCCGGGGCTCTGAGTTGCCAAACTTGAGATCCAGGATTAATCCCTTGAAGCCAGGCATGGCCTGTACTCCATCGAGGGTCAGGGCAGAAGGCCGTATGTCCGCGGGGACTCCACCGAGGAACAAGTCACTGACCACATCCATGTAAGGCCGCTGGGGCTGCAGCTCCCCAGCCTGGCCCTCGCCATCCAGCACCAGCACGGTGCGCGTGCGATCCCGGCTCACCATGAGGAAGTGCCAGCGGCCGTCGTCCACCGGCTTGCTGGACAGCACGGCGCTCTCGGCGCAGTCCATGCTGAAGCGGAGCTGCACGCGGCCACCCACCAGAGACAGGCAGAGGAAGTCGCAGACGCCGCCGTCATCCAGGTAGAGGAGCAGCCCCGTGGACGCGTTGGTCTTGAACTGGAAGCTCAGGTCACCACGCGTGCTCGCGTCCCAGCGAAGGTAGCGGGCCCACTGGTTGGGGAGGCCCATGAACTCGAGCCCCAGGCACAGCCCCAGCAGGGACCCCAGCAGGGCGCTCACCTTCAGGGTAAAGAAGACCGAGTTCATGGTGGCGCTCATGGGGCGGCGGGAACCAAGCCAGGAGGAGCCAACAGGCAGGGAACAGCCCGAGGGGGATGATCCCCTTGGTGCAGAAGGGAGAGGAAGAGAAGACAGGTGGGGACAGAGGGCACACAGAGGAAGAAAGGCAGGCGCACAAGTATCGAGAAGGCGAGGACGGAGGAAAGGGAACGGACAGTCCTGCCGGAAATGCACCGGAGGCGGAGGGAAAAGACAGGGCAGAGAAGACCGGAAATGGGGTGGGGGAAGGGGGACTGCAGTGAGAAGCCGAGGGTCTTTCTCCAAGAAAAGATCTCAGCTATCCATGTGGATCCGGAGGCCTTGATTCCAGGAGGAGAGGCGCAGGTGGAAGCCTTCAGCACTGTGCTCCTCCGGACGGACCCCCAAGCACCCCAGCCGGGGAGGCCGGGGAGAGGGCTGGGGTCGCCGCGGCCGTGATGGAGGAGAAACGGGCGGCCAGGTGAGCCAGGGGAAAGGTAGCAACAGGCCAAGGACCAGATCTGAAGTTCTACCTCCTAGCAGCGGGCGGCCGCGGGCAGCGGGGCCCCCGGAAGCTGGGCGCTCAGGCAGAGCAGGGCGCGGGGCAGGGCAGACGCAGACTCAGCCTTCATGGTGCGGACCAGAGGCGGCCCTGCCCATAGCCTGCCTCCCAGGGCTCCGGAGAAAAGATCTGCAGAAAGAGGGGTGGGGAGAAAGGACAGAAGGAGAGGAAGATTAGGGCTACACGGCAGGAGAAGATCGCCCAGATTTCACAAATGTGGATGGGGCTGACCGCAAGCCAGGTGATTGCAGTGAGTTGATTCCCGCCCCGCGCGCTTGTGCCTCACACAAGGGCCCAGGTTCTTCCAGAGCCATTACCTGGACCGGAGCTCAGCTCCTAATGAGTCACTCAGTTTTTCCAAATGCAAAAATAGCCTAAATCTTCCAAAGCCACGTCAGCACATTTTCAGTACGTTCATATCACAGGATCACATAGCCAACATTTTTTTTTTTAATAAAGTGCTAACATTTTCATTTACTCAAATACACAATTTTTATTTACCTATTAAAAACATGAATATGACAGATATTGTTTAGATTTTTCTTTTTTCAATATACCAACCCAATGTTTGGGTGTAGGCAGTCTAAGATTCCCACCTTAAAGTTTTTAAAATAATACATTTCTAAAAATCAGCAATGGGTAATGAGCAAACAAGCCCTCGCCTCTGACTCAACAGTGGGAAAAACACTTGCTTTGAGCCTTTATTTAAAAAATAGGCAGAGCTGGAATTCTATTTCTTGTGGCACTTTGAGCAAATTTCTTAACTTATTGAGCTTCATTCTCCTCATTTGTCAAGTTGAGGAATTAATAGCCTCGTGCCAAGGGTGCAGAGAGGATTCAATTCAGTGATGTGTGGGGTGATCTTAGTATGAGGCTACGTATATAGCAGGTAATCAAAAAACACTGGGCCCCTTTCTTTCTTACTTCCCAATAGGAAGGGATGGGAAGAGGCGGTCTTTGACATGTGTCTGTGTATGTGTGTGTGTATTTGTCTAGATATAAAAAACAAACGCCTTTTAGGTGTGCCCTGTGGCCTACTAGTTCAGTACACTGTGCACAAGCCACATACATCCCTAGGTCCTCGGTAGGGAACAACCAAGATGAACAACTAAGTAAAATAAATGCTTCTTCCTCTTCTCTCTTCCTGCCTGCCTATTCCTCACCTTCATTCCTGCCTGTACCTTTCCTTAAAAAAAGAAAGAAACAAATACTCTTAAAAATTATGAAAACTGCAGAATGGATAACCACTAACTAGTTAAGAATATCACAGAGACCTAGAGCATTTTATATATATATATATATATATATATATATATATATATATTTCATACTGTTGGAAATGCATGGCACCCAGTCATGTGGGCAGTGTGGTTTCTGAGGGCAGACTGGCCCGCCTAGCAGAGTGGAGATGTCTCTATCCACACGAGCACAATGAGTTTAATTTTCCAGGAGCTATGCCAGTTGCTGCTTATTACTTGGCATATTTGATAATTTTCCAGGGTCTCTGTCAGATCATTACAGTCCACTGTGTTTATGATGGCCACATTAGCAAAGCTAGTTATGTCTCCTGCTTTGAAGAAGAAAATGCTGTTCCTTAACCAGGAACAAACACCTTTTTCCACTGAACAAACAAACCCAAACAAGAGGCTGATGAAATCCATCATAAAGAAAGTCTTGGCTCGGTAAAAGATCTAGTCCCAGCAGTGTTCCCCAAAGTGTGGCCCTTCCATGGTACAAGAGATACTTAACTGGAACACGACACAGTAGTGTGGTGGCACTAGCACATGCAGGGTTGTGACTAAACTGGTAACATTTCAGAAATGGTTGAGCTGGCTGATGTTTCTTGGTAGCATGGAATCAACTATACTAACAATCTTTACACTGCGGAAATAGGCGAACATGACAAGTCAGGGTCTCTTAGAGTTAGGTCAGATTTAAGAAAAGCCTTGAAAGAGGACGAAGGGATTAGCCATGTAAATATCTAGGAAGAATATTCCGTAAAAATCAGTGTCGAGGCCTTGAGGCTGTAGCAGCCTGGTATATTTGAAGAACAGCAAACAGACTGGTGTATGGAGGAGGTGAAAACATGAAGCCAGAGGTGCCTATCAGGAGACAGATAATGGGACATGACCCAGCTCTAAGACTGTCGTCACTGTGTGAGGTGAGGTTGCCAACCAAATCAAAGGCAACATCCCAGGGGAGAGAGGGAGCCCTGATCCCTAAAAGAGGGCTTCTTCTAGCCTCAAACACTGCTATGTCTACACAATTCCTTAAAGTTGAATTGTTGAAAAAGGGCCACCTTTGGAGGATGTGCTCAGAGGACAGCTGCTCCCTGTCCCCTCACTAGCAAGCCCAGAAGGCTTGGGACACTAACCCGACTGCATCACCTCCTCGGGGAATCTTTGCTCTCCTCCCTTTCCTGCCAGTGGGAACCAAAGAATCCACTGGCTAACAGGCAAGGTCCAGGCTCAGGTGGCTAAACCCAGAGTGACACTCAGTAGGAAGAAAGGACATTCAGATGGAGGGCCCAGTAGGCTGGATGAGCAGGGATATGGGACACCCTTTGGACTCAAAGATCAAAGAAGCACATGAGACACCTTCCATCAGAGACTGATTTCTGACAGGGTCTAAATGGACAGTTCCCGAAAATTGACTCACTTCCTCATGTATGAAAGTCACATACTTGTCTGCACACATTAAGTAACTTGCTTAATTTAATCTAACTGCTTCATTTCAGCCAACACTGGATCAAAAGGGAATAACCACAAAGTAGTGGGGGACAAGAAATTGTGTTCAACTAGACTTGGTGTCCTCTGGCCAGCTGACATTCTTTCCTAAAAACTCAGTTCTTTCAAGGATTGTGGCCATTCCCAGTCCTCTGGGAAATTGCCAAAATGCCCAAAAGTTATACTTGACTAATATCACAAACTTCAAGCCAATTGGCCCTGATACTTACCCCTTAGCTCCATCTAGCACTTGGGAAGGACTCTGCCAGGCTTAAGAAGTGGGAACCAGGGCATTGTCTCCACCTGGCCAGCCCACTGCCACCCTCTCCTGAGGACACGAGAGCCCTGGCAGCCTCAGGTTTGCCCCAGAGCCCGTTGGTGCAGAAGCTCAAAATGCTTATCTGTTGTGTGGGAATGTAGAGGGAGAGGGAAACTGAGTGACATTATCTAATTGCCAGCTAATCTACATAATTCTCGAACCGCACACTTTTTACGTGGGGTTAGCACTTTGCAAATGTCTCACAATCCGGCTTCTGCGGAGGCAAGGGGCTCCTCACACTCTCTGACAAGCGGGTTATCTGCCACAGGCGAGGCTTGGAGGGACTGCTTGCCTTTGCCCTCCACCCACTGCCTCCAGTTCCTCCGTTCCCTTGAGAGACTGGAGAAAGTGGGCCCACATCCAGAACCAGGATCTGTGTGGTAAGGCACGATGACTGTCCTCAAGCCCAGTCCTTGCTGGCATGCCACAGTCCCCAGACAGGCCTTGCCCTTTTTCCTTTAGAAAGTCCCATCGGCTTCCCTCTTAGCCCCTCACCAGAACAGGACAAACTCTAGTGGTTCTCTGTTGATTTTACACGCTCTTTTTTTGCTATATCTCTTGCCCCACTTTAAAGGCAAAATGATTTTCACCACTAATCTCAGTTCAGGCATTCATGTGGGGTTCGTATCAATTCCACATTCTAGGACTTACCCAATTGGGACATTCCAATCTCCTGTCACAGGGATTCATTTCTGGATGCACATGATCACCCAAACGGAGTCAAATTAGAGTTAGCTTTGGGACTTTTGCTGGAATTACTGGGAGAAGGACTCTCTCTTCTTATCATGTCACACTGCTGGAATGAAGTCCAGCATTGGTGACAGATGCCATTGTTACTGTTCAAAATCATCTTGTCTAAGAATAGTGACAAGAAGAAAGTCGAGCCAAGAGATGCATAGACAGGTTTCTAATGATGCACCTACATACAACCAGGCCTGAAGCACTGTGAACCCTGGAACTGTGACTACGTGCACCAAGTCTCTTTGGGAGGCGGGAGAAGTCTTAACCGAGTTTGACTTGGATTACGGCCAAGAGTTCTAACTGATACACTTCTAAGACTAGGGCTGTCATGAAACATCAACCAAACCTTCCATCTCATATGGCACCCTGCAACCTGAGACACTTACCAGGTGTCTCAGCCCTGCCACCAAGGCACTGCAACTCTACCTGCCCATGTCCTTGAGCAACAGGCATAGGATGTGGACATGCTCCTGTCCCCAGGTGCTTTGGAGGGGTACGGAGACTCATTCTTGAAACTGTTTCAGAGATTCACTCCCTCAACGGGACTGTGTCCCTAATGACACCAGAGCATGAGCACAACCTCACACACTCAGTCCTCAGGCAGTGAGGGAGTAAATCCACTCCAATATCTGAGAGCAGTTCAGGATAGTGAGGAAGAGCATGGGCTACACATGGCATTGGCTTTCCACCCAGACTCTCATTACTGTAGCCTTTCAGCCATGGGCAACTCTCTAAGCCTTCGTTTATTAAAAAAAAATAAATGGGAATGATAATACCGATCTCATAGGTTCATTTTGAATTTTATTGAATTTTAAAATGTATTGCGGTCCAACTGCATTTGGAAAATTGTGTGATTGTATCTAATAAAGCTGAGCATTTTTACTCCTTGACTCTACAGTTCTCTCCTAACATATACCACTGGAAATGATTAACTACGTGCAACCAAAGCCATGCATACATAACACATGTTCATAGCAACACTCTTTATAATAGCCAAAATCTAGAAAAAAACTAAATGTCCATCTGCAGTAGAATCCATCAGTAAGTCATAGTCTATTCATACCAAATACTATGGAGCATTGAGAATGATTGATCACCATCTCTAGGCATAACGTAAATAAATCTCACAGAAGAGCATATAGTATTTACTGTATGACTTTCATTTCTAAGCAGGTACAAAAAGAGGTAAAATTATTCTCTGGTGCTGAATGTCAGAGAAGTGGTTTCCTGAGGTAGATCAGACTGGAAGGGGCAGAGGAGGTAAAGGAATCCCGTCTTCTGATCGGGGTGAGGTTACACTCAGTGTGTGTAGTTTGTGAAAACACATTAACTGCACTATTTACTTAGGATGTATGCACTTTTCCATACGTATGTTATACATCAATGAAAACATAATACACTTCCTAATACACATTATATATTAATCTATTGTGTTTATTATGTTATCTGAAGGAGAATTTTAAAGAAAATTACTACTAATTTCTGTGTGGATACTTGAAACCCTATGTTCAGATTCCCAAATCAAAACCAACCTCTCGTCTAGGAAAATAATGGCAAACATCCACCAGATTTTATAACAGGGAGCTCATGCCCTCTCTTTTCTAGTCCATTCCATGCCCCAGCTCTCTCTTTCACAATATTTTCATATCTAAGAATATCACCCCTTCTTTTCCTCTTACCCTAAAGTCTCCTGAACTGCTTCTGATCTTAAAGGTGCCTCAGCTACCTTGCTGACCCTGTTTCAGGTCACCATCACTGTCCCTTCAGCAAAGGGGAGGCAGACAGCCTCCGAGGGCCTCAATTGTAGTCTGTCAGATTGGCATATAGAGAAGCGTGCCTGAGGTTTATATTGTGCTAAAAGAACAACTTCTATGGAGAGAAGAAAGAAAAAAAAAAAAAACTTTAACATTATAATACTTTTATTTCTTTAAGAACTAAGTTTTCCCTAAGAACTAAGAAGTAGTCATGTCAGGCTAGCCTAAGTTCCTTTTCCATCAAGAATATACATCTATTATGGTAGCAATAGCAATACATAGAAGTTGTGCATGTGTGTGTGTGTCCTCAGCCAATGTTTTTTTATTTTTTACTTTTTGGAAAAGTTTATCATGATACAAGGGATGCAAGGTGGACAGAGCTAAGAAATCTTGTGACTGACTCAAGAGGAACTTTCATGGAAAGCATGCTGGTGAGACCTTTGGGAGACAGATTCGGGTGTGAGGTCATTCCCTGTGTCAGTCCTCAAAGTCTTCAAGAACAAGGATGGAACTGGTCATATCTGTGGATGAGGTGACACTGAGAATCAGTGAGCATGTCAGATGGTGCTATCAGATTCCAAGAGGTCACAGTGGGTTTAAACTACAGCCTACGTCTAACAAGACAAAATTTGATGGAGAGAAACGGAAATGCTTGCTTTGAAATAAACAATCTATAAAGTTGGAAACAAATCTACAATTTGTTTTTATATAGTAAATAAGAATCAGGAAATTAAACAAGAAGATAGATGTGTATATTTACAGTTTTGTATATATGTATATGTGGCTGCCAGATTAACAGTTTAGGACAAAATCTATAGTTTATAGGAAAAGGGAGATGATCTGTGTCAAGTTGGAGCTGGCCATTAGGTTTTTATTTTGAGTCCCATTTGGGAGAGGGATAGGTAAACTGTAGGGGAAGAAATTGAAAGGAAGCCTTTTTTCACCCTTTTTGTCTACCATGAGGCATGCATGGTTTGGATCTAGAGACGTAAGAAGTAGCTCAAACCCTGCAAGGCACTTCCATGCTAGGTGTCAGGAAAGACATGAATCTACATCCTACAAGGAGGTGGACCGAAGTGAGGCCTCAGTGTGACAGTGTCAGGCTGGAGGGTCCAAAGAAAAACCCTGGTATGAGAGTAAGTGTCCCTTTCTTAGAGGTTAGAGACAGGAGCTCTGGAGCCAGACCTTCCAGGTTCAAATCCCAGGCCACCACTTGCTGCCTGTGTGCCCTTGAGCAAGTCACCTACCCTTTCTGTGCTTCCTCTATAAAATGGAGATGGTAATAATGAATTACCTACCAGGGCACCTAATACAAGGAAAAGCCCTTCAAACAGTGCTCAACGCTGCTGAGTCCCACTGCCGCTGCCACCGTGGTCACCATTCTCCTGATGCTCACGTTTCATTCTCACAGTGCGATTAGTGGTAGAGCCTCACTGTCCTCAGAGAGAGCACTGAGCATTTTAAACGTCATTTCAATGACAAAGAAATCGTTAAGAGTCATGCCTTTGTTTCTCTGTATGAAAAACCTTTGAAGGCACCAAAGTGTCCGGGCTGATGGAGAAACAGCAGCAGCATAAGCAGTTATCTTCAGGAGGCCCAGCTTTGAACAGCAGAAGGGAGATCGCAAAGGCTCTCAGTGGCCCTCAAGGAGAGAATTCTGTCTAGTAGATGGAAGTACTAGGAAGAGTGTTTAGGAAGAGTATCTCCGAAGGAAGTGGGCTTCCCCAGCACTGGAGACATCCCAAAGGATTTGGAGGGAGAGGCAGGAGTTCAACAGAGCTCAGAGAAACAAGGAATGGCCCTGACGGTGAGCGGTCAGGGCAGATGTCTCAGAGGAAAGGGGACTCACATGGAAACAGGACATCGGCAACTGGGGAGAAGTCTGGTGTGGGAGGAAGACCACTGGACTGAGAGTCAGAATAAGGCTCTGTCTTTCCACTAATTATTGGCCAGGTGACTTTACGAGAAACTCTGTGACCTATCCAACTTTCAGGTCTTCTATTGTCAGTTAAGAAGAACAAAACACACACCTCCCAGGATGTTGGCCACACCAACTGAGTGAAAGATGACATAATGTAAGGTAATAATCATGCCTTCTTATCACTCCTTGATAATCCTTTAAGGTTCATGCCCAAAGCTCATGGAGTAAGTCTCTTCACTTACCACTGCTCCATCCCCAAGGGAGCCCTGAGTTGTCTAGTGGGCAAAAAAACACCACCAACAGACTCTTCCTAACAGACCACAGGACCCAGGTCTTGAAAGGCGTTGACAGGCTGCCTAGAATGCCAGGTGCAGACAGGAACCCAAGAAGCTGTGCACCCTTTGGCAGCCTCCCTTCTCCTACCCCCTCCTCCCCAGCCAGCCGGCCTCTCCAGCCCGGAGTTCCAAACCATGGGTTGAGAAGCCATCTGGCTGCTGTGAGAGTTAATAATTTATAATGAAGATAATCACCCTTCAAGATCCTCGCCTCGTGGGACCATTAAAAAGAATTCAATTGAGAGCCAGTGAGTTTTTTACATGAGGGGACAAGGAGAGTGGGGGGAGGGGAGAAAGGAAACAGGGAGTAGGAAGGGAGGAGGGAAATCAACTAGGTGCTCAGCTGATCTTTCCCCTGGAGGAGGTAGGGGAGAGGGAAATTATTCAGTGCAAGAAGACAATCTTATCCAGCTTTCACAGCACCAGCCCAGCAAGAGTGCAATTTATGGGTCTTTTCTCCTAGCCAACTCTCTCTTATACAAAGAGGGAAAAAAAAATCAAACACATGCAAGAAGGGGGGAGTGAGACACAGACAAGAGAAAATAAGCCTACCCAGCAATCATGTCTGGGGCTGCTGGGCTGGCTCTCTGCCTCTTTCCAGGACACAGTAAGGCCCCTACTGTGCTAATTATTCCCATTAGTTGACAAATTCTCCATTAACGAAGCAAGTGGTGCCAGAGGAGACGGGGAGAGCAAAGAGGGCTGGCGGAGTCTCTGGACACAGCATATCAGAACAGACCAGACAAGGCAGCCCTGGCTTCATCACGGGAAGAACGTGGGTGAGCCTTGGAGGGGAGGGATCCCGTAGTATAATGAGATGACTGAAGTTGGGGTCTGTGAGGGCAGGATGCAGGGAAGGGAAGTGCCTGGGAATGCCTTCTCTAGGAAGGGTTGAGCTTGGGGGTCTAGGGCAGGCTAAGGGCAGCCTCTGAGAAGGGGATAGAGCTGATGAGAACATTGAGTACCAAGGTCAATGATAACTTTCGTTTACACTTAAGGTACAGGCAGGAATGAAGGTGAGTAGGAAGATAGAGAGGAGGAAGAAGCACTTTATTTCATTTTTATTTAGCTGTTTACATTGGTTTTCCCCATATGCATCCCGGGATGTGAACCTGGGTGCTTGGGATGTATGCGGACTGTGCTCCTTCAGAGGCGGCTGACCTAACTGCTACTCCACCAGGGCACACCGGGTCAATGATGATGTGATCCTCCCATGATTTTGGAAAGTCATAGAAAGGCAATCACAGTTCTCCCAGGACACACATTTCACCACAGCAGCCACAGCAGCAAGCTCTCATCACCCTAACTGTGAGGCCTGCCAGAAGTGTGTTACACGCAGGGTCATCCATCCTTAAAAATGTCTATGAAGTGGCAACTAATCTCCCTGTTTTACAGATAAGTAAACTGCAGCCCCTGAGAGATTAAATTAGTTTCCCAAAGGCAGAGAAAATTCCATTTATAAGGGGTAGAACTGGGTCTGGCTTCACAGGCCATGCCATAACCCCACCCAGTCACCCGTCTCCCCTTCTCCCCACTCAGGCTCCTGAATCTTTGACAAAACATTCCACCCACATTTGGCCCAGTAACTCAAGAACTCATGTGAGGAGCTCTGGCTACACTCTGATCCATTCAACTAGACCAATGCTACTCTCTCTTTCCTGGGCTAACTACCCACAGTCTTAACAGTCCTGCTTGTTTCCCTCATGGACCATCACGCAGTATTTTCTACACAATCATCTGAGTGGTTTTTTCCGATGGGAATCATCATTCCCTTATTCCAAATTCTCCAACGACGTCTCTACATATGCAGAATAAAATCCAAAGTCCCTACTGTGTCCTACAAAACCTGACATGGTCTGGCGCCCAGGTACCTCACAGTCTCATCCACTACTGCTTCTTACCCCTGACTCACTAGGCCACAGATATGCTACTCATGACGTTTTCAGAATTTGTTAGGTGCAGATCAGCCCCAGAGCCTTTGTACCTGCTGTCCCTACCGCCTGAAATGCCCTTCCCCAACCCTCATGCTCTATTTCGTCTCCTCCAGAGCTCCATTCCAGAGTTCCTTTGTCTAAAATAACATTGGGATACCAGTTCACTCTCCAGCCTTCTCGTCTTCCATACCTGGTAGTGAGGCCATGTCCCTCCACTTCCTCTCAGCCTATCTGTTGTCTAGGACAGGAAATATAGGTGCTGCCCACCAAGCAGCCAGGCCTCAGCTCTGACCCTGACTCAGAAATCACTGTCTGAGAGCAGAAAGTGGCCGGAATAAAGGGATGAAGTCAGAGTAATGCTTTGATCAGATGAACCTAAGCATCTCTGTATGGCTAAGGAGGATTGGCCAGGGACCCCACCTGCTGCAATACCCCAGGTCCCCCCTGGCCATCCCTCCCACAGCCAGCTCCTCCAGGAAATAACTTGTTACCCACTCTCATACTCTGTCTTGCAGAGAAGAGCAAACCTATGAGGCAAAATAAAGGAAAATAGTGGCAGGGAGAGGACACAGATTGGGGACACCCCTGGGATTCTCTCAGGCGAATATTAGCAGCTTACAAGATTTGAAAGAATGTAGGTAGAGTGACTGGTACATTGATAAATGTTTGCTGACTGAGAGGTGAGGAGGCAGATGGAAGTTTGAAGCATTCAAGCAAGAGACTTCTGAGTCAGACCACTGGCAGAGCAGTTTGAGAATTCTGTCCCTGATGGAAGAACAGGGCACACTTGCTCCCATGAAGATGAAGAATAGCAGAGCTAGAGAAGACAGTGGAAATTACCGGGTCAACACCACTTAGTCTGTAGCTGGAGGAAGAATGAAGGACCCTGGGGACAGTCAATCAACTGTCTGAGGTCATCAGCTAGACAGTGGGAGAAGTGGCACAAGAGCTGGCCTCCCTTTGACCAGGATCTTTTCATGAAAACTGTGGCTTTTCTTTCTTAAGATACCCTTGTTATGTATGTATGTATGTATTTATTTATTTATTTATTGTACAAAATAGAAACACAACACCAAAATCTCCCTTGTTTCCACCTCAATATCTATATGGTCTGGAGATTTATCATAAAACAAACCCTTTAGAGTCCCAAGAACAGTTTCAAATCCACTACACCATACCAATATCAATACCTAAGAACTCTCTCTAAAATCTCCTACTTTCCCCTCCAAAAGCCACAAAAGTAATGCCACTTACACAATTTTTTCTTGAGCAGATTTACTTGCCTTTTCATTCCTATTACCTCAGGACCAAGTCTCATGCCCTCTCCATCTCTCGCCAGGCCTAGCCTGAGGGGAACATCAGTACATGCTCACGAGAGGGACGAGTTTCTTGAGTCTGGCACCCTCGGCATGAAACGGGGCTGCCCATTATTTGTCCTAAGCGCCTCTCCAGAAAGTTCAAGGTCTGTTCTTGCCCCTTGGTTCTGGTCTTCTGGCACTGGGTTAAGAGTTAGATTCTGGGTCCTACTGGATTCCTCTTCCAGCTCCACCAATTAGGATTTCTGCAACCCTAACAGTTAATCTCTCTGAACCTCCATGTTCTCATCTGTAAAACAGGGGCGATAATACTAACGCCTATAGTGGGTTGCTGTAAGAGTTCAGTGGGGAGAAATGGTCACTAAGGCCAGAGATTGGCCCACAGGAAGCATTCAGCAAATGTCAGTCACAACTACCATCATCATCATCGCTCTTTCTCCTTTTAATTACTCAGCCAAGACTCGAGAGCTAACTCCCAGAATTCTCGGTAGCAGTTTGATAGTACTGATGACCCCAATGCTTCACCCATCCCCATCGGCGTACCCTTTGCCATATAACATTACTGTGACCAACTTGGACATCTAGCTCAGACACATGGCTTGCTTTGACGAAATGGAATGTTAGCAAAACTCATACAAGCAGAGACTTGGAAAGCACTTTCACATTTTCTTCTTGCCCAGTCTGGCTCCTTTGTTCTAAGAGCATACCCCAGCTCGCCTCCTAAAGGATGAGACATGTCGAACAGAACTGAGTCATCCCAGTTTTCCTGGCCAAGGCTTACACTCTATGAAGTTCTAGAACCCTACACGGAGCCCACTAAAGAAAGTCCAATTCCTTAGCTTCAAACTGACTATGGGCACTTAACATGGAACCTCCAAGTCTGTGAACCCCACAATGTGGTCCAACCTCGTCAGCTTCAGTGCACCGGCCCATTCTGACGTACCTCACAGAGAGAACCAGCCAGGTAGGACTCTGGAGAGAGGCTGCCACCTTAGTGGGTCGGCTTCTGTACACGGTGAGCTGAGACGAAAAAGCAGGCATTGCACGAGGCAACTACCACATACCCTTCCTTCGAAAATGCTTTAAAAAAAAATAAACAGTAAGCAAGAAAATGTGTACAGCAGTTTGAGTTTACGAAACACCCTCTCATCTAAACCTCATGGCAGCAAGGTAGGTGTCAAGTTTTTTGACTCTTCATTTGAAGAAACTGAAGCTCAGAGATAGAACATGGTGAGCTCAGGGCCACAGAAGCTGTAGGTGATATAACTGGATCTTAAATGCAGGCATCTGAACAGTAATTCCCATGTTTCTCTCCTTAGGTCCCACTGAGTTCCATGATGTCACTGGTTGTGGGTCCCACTAGACAAGGACGATGGCTACATGGGTCCTCCCACACAGCAGCGCACAGCTAATCAGCCTTGATAGCTTACTATTGCGCTGAGTGGGGCCTCCGATTCCTGCTCAGCCCAATAATCTAGGCACGTACCATCCACCCTCAATTACAAGAGACATAGGAAATGGAACTACGGGCTCAATCTTGTATGATGACATATATTTTGATAGTACACATGGGCCCACCTGCAGACAACAGTGAGCGATGACGTCGTGACAAACCTCTTCATCTAAGGTTGCTAAACGAGAAACTGTCACCCTTCAAATGCAGCTTCCTTTATCTTCACAAGTTCCATTACATCTGTCTCTACAAAATTCTAGGTTTTATTGAACAGTAAAAACATACTGAAGCTTTTTAAATAAAAAAACCAGTATCTTTTTCAAACTGAAAGACGAACAAAATTTACTATTCCGTCAACATAGCTTCAACTTTGGGGCTCATCAAATTATTCTGCAATGTTGATAATCTTTTGTTTATGTTAGATTATTATGCAATCAGAACTAAGCCAACCTGTAATTTTACATTAATTTTACCACTTTACTTATTAGTATCTATTTATATCTTAGTTGGTAAGAATGTATTATGCTTGAAAGTTAATTACATCTCTATTAAAAAATAACCTCTAACTCCATCTCTCTAAACCAGGGTGGACTTTTGTTATTCCAAACTAAGGAAATATGTATATTTTATATATATATATATAATATTAATATATATGAATGAATAATGAGTGAATGAGTGAGTCATATTACATGGAAATTACAAGATTACAATTTCTCTTAGCTTCTCTCATTGCTCCCTCTTAGGCACTCATCTTTCTCTGTATATATATATATATATATATATATATATATATATATATATAATTTATACACAGAGAAAGAGAGAGAGAAAGATAGATAGAGAGAAAAAGGTGGGTGCCTAAGGAGGCAATGAGAAGAAGCTAAGAGAAATTACAATTTCCTTTTAATTCAATACAACTCACTCATTCATTCATTTAACAAGCCCCCAATAAATATATGGTATTTACTAGGTACAGTGTAAGGTCCTGAAGTCTCAAAATCCCAGTCAGAGCTGAGTGAGGGAAGGGAGATTGAAGAGAGATTGACATGACAGCGATAATCATAATGGAAGGTGACAGGAAATTTAATCAAGGTATGAGCAAGTGTTATGTGAGCAAAGAAGAAAAAAAATGAAGCCAATGATTTGTCAAGAGGTAGAAGAAGGCCAACTGCATTTCAGAGAATGAGAGATTTTTCTAGACCAAGTCACAAGGAAGATATTGCAGAAAAGGGAAAGGCATGAATAAAGGCAGAGAGATAATGAAACATCATGGGGTATTCGGGTAGCAATAATTGTATCTGGCTGGAATATAGGGTGGGTGGAGAAAGAGCAGGAGAAGCCTTGAAGCTAAAAATATCATAAGCTAAAAGGCAGAGCTCCATAGGTCCTAGGTCTTGGAAGGAAGTCTTAAAGAGTCATTGAGAGATTTTAAACAGAGGGGGGTGATTGAATACTCTGTGTTTTAGATGATATAAGACCTGGTTTTGAAATGAATATATAAAGACAGGGAAGCCCATTAGAAGACCACTGCCCTTATCCAGAAGAGATGTGAACTTGATCCCTATGCCTAGTGCCTGTCCATCCATGGTCATTTCCCATACTCCTCAACAGCCAGGCCAGTCCAATGATTGAGACCACATTCTATCCAGGTAGATAATCCAAAGGAGGAAGAAAGCAGACAATAGCCCCTGGCATAGACGCAGTGCCTTATCTTGGAACTGCCTGATTCTCCTGATCCTGTCCTGCATTGACAGGTCCAAACCTCTCAAATTCTGACCACACCCCTACACACCTAAGCCTCCAGAAGTGGGTCTCCCAGATGTCCCAAATCTTCCCTGGGGTGCAGGGTACTCAGGGTTCCCTGGGGATAGTCAACCAAGGTAGAAACTAACCAAGGACAACCTAATCCTGAAACCTGAACATCAACTTCCCACACCATCAGGACAAGGGTAACCAGATGTCTGAACTCACTGGGTCTCTGAAAAGCAGCCTGTCCCGTGCTAAGTTCAGAAAATACAAGGAGGCAAATAAAGAAGCAAAAAATTGTTTGGTCCAAGTGAACTTATGAAGGTAAGATGGGGATGACCTTCAGAGGAAATTATACAACCAGCATTGGTCTTCTAGAATTAGCCTGAACCCATATTCCCCGTGTGTTCATTAGAACACCACCCCACAAGATGCTCTAAAAACAAAAACAAAACAAAACAAAACAAAACAAAAGAATAGGCTGTCATGGTCAAATGTGTTTCAGAAACATTGCCTTTGACAGTGTCAGTGGTAAAATCCCCGTGTGGAAGCCTCGTCTCCAGTTTGGTGCTATGAGGAGGTGGGACCTTTGGGAGGGATTAGGAGATGAAGGTGAAGCACCCATGAATAGGATTAGTGCCCTTATCAGGAGAGATGTGAGAAAGTTTACTTCTTCCTGTCTGCTCTCTACCATGTGAAAACAGAACAAGATAACTCACTAGCAAATCAGAAAGTGGGTCCTTTCCAGACAGCAGATCTAACAGCTCTTAGAACTTACAGCTTCCAAAACTGTAAGAAATAAATGTTGCTTTAAGTCATGCAGTCTACGACCTATTTGCTGTAGTAGCCTGAGCTGATTAAGACAGACATTAAACTGTTTTCCCCTGTTTCAGGTATTTTCAATGAATAGGAAAATATTAAAGGCTCTCAGCAGCCTTGTAGGAAAGAAACCTGAATGAATCTGGTGGAAGCTCCCCCTTTTGTAGATTTGACAACTAAAGTTAAACTTTTTTTTTTTTTTACAGCTTCGCATTGTTAGTCACTCTTCCCTGACTTGCAAGTGAAGGTTAGTGATCATCTGACCAGGACAATGCGTCACCCTCTGTGAACGCCCAGGGATCGGTCACCTGAAAATTGTTGGAGTTATTTTGTTTCTAAAGGAAAGGTGCAGGCAAGAATGAAGGTGAGTAGGCAGGCAGCCAGGAAGAGAGGAGGAAGAAGGATTTATTTATTTTATTTATTTGCTCATCTTGGTTGTTGCCCCAACCCCCAAGTCTTGAACCCAGGATCTTGAGACATATGTGGACTGTGTCCAGTGGCTTATCCAATAGGCCACTAGATCGTGTGTCAAGTATAGAGTTTCTTAAGTGAAAGTGAAAAGTGAAGGCAGAGACACAATTTTTGAAGTTTTTTTTTATCATGCATTCATCCATTCAAAATATGTAATGATCGCCTGCCTGCATTGTTCTGTGACTGCTGCCAACACAGGGGATAGAGCTCTAAGGCTTCACCCTCAATGAGCGGATAGCCTAGTGAGGGCAGGGAGGTCAAGCACACACAGAAGCTACTGAAAGACTCTCAAAGAAAGAATAGGTGTCAGGTACTCCACCCCCGGGCATCCTTCTTTCAGACTCTCTTTCCAAGGATGAATGTTATTTCTATTACTGTATCTCCATTAAAATAGTTTGCTTCCCACACTCACCCTCTTGCTTCTTTATTTGTAGTGAAGAAAAAAAAAAGTTCCCAACACTCTGTCAGAGTAAAAGCAATTGTGAAATCCCAAGTATAGTATGGAGCTGTGACCGCCTTTCCCTGGAAATATCTCCTCCCAGGGAAGCATCTGCCCTCCTCAGTTAGTCAGAAGAACTAGCCTGCACAGCCTCTTTCAAGGCAGTGTGGGGGCTGGTCTTTGCAGCACCTTCCCAAAATAATAAGGCTCCTGGAGAGTTTACCTTGGGTCAACCCAAGCAATTCCAGTTGCTTGGTCTCCCTGTCTCTCTCAGTCTCTGTGCACACACGTGCATGCGTGAGTGCGTGCGTGCGTGTGTGTGTGCGCGTGTGTGTGTGTGTGTGTGTGTGTGTGTGTGTGTGTGTGTGTGTTCTGCCCAGTTCATCCCTAAAACAAGGACTTCCCACTCAGGTGCTTGCTCTCTGACTTCAGGTACCCAGCAGTCTCCCAAAGCCTCTTTTGAACTACTCCCTCTGTGGTCTCTGGAATTCCTGCTGCTCCTATTTGACTCTTTACAACACAAAAGGCTTTATCTTCTCTAATGAAATGATTTCTTTGCCAGACACTCCCAGTTGGGGCCACTTGTATCTCAGGATGGGAACAGAGCAGACAGCATCCTTTCTTCCCACCTTTGCTCCTCTGTTGCCATTCAAGGGTCCTATTCCATCTGCAACCCCATCCTCTCTCCATCTTCATACAGCTTATCTACCACCTGTGCTCAATTATATTGTTGTTCAAAAAGATTCATTCACCACCTCCGTCTACCTGCATGGATGCAATATACCTCCCTATCCCTTAACTTTGGCCAAAGAAATGTTAGCGAGCACGACGTGATTAAGGTTTGAAAGTACTTGTCCTTTTTTGTTTTTACCCTCTTGATGAAAAGAGAAGCCTGGACTAGCCTTCCAGTCCCAGGAAGTGAATGACCAGAGCCATTCCAGCCAGCCACCCCAATCATGACCAACCTGAATCAACCAAATCTTGCAGGTGCAAGATCAATGGGATTAACCAGATGAGTCTGGCCTAGATCAGTTGTCTTGGATGTGGAAACTAAGTCAATACCTACTGTTGCAAGCCAACAAGATTTTTGTGATTATTAGTTATGCAGCAGTAGTTGACCAATATATCACACCAAGATTATTTTGCCATATTCACTGACATATTTCACTGGATAGCAGTTCCTCACTCTAATCACTATGTACAATGTCTACGCACACAGTGCCCCGGATACACCACCCCTGCTTTCCTCTCATCCCATGACCTTCACCTTCATCCTGCCTTCCTTCATGTTTTCTTGGACTTGGGTCTCACCTAGAACTACTTTTCCACCAAACACCTATCTCAGAAAAACCTCTCTCCTCTTCTTTAACCTTATGATGTCACAACATTCTGATCTCTTCACTCTCAAAAAGAGAATATCGCCCCTTCCACACCCTTTCTCTTCACTTCTTACCTAGACAGGGCATCATGGTCAATCATTTCCTCATCCCCTGGCCTCACAACATAACCACCCTGACCGTTCTCCACTTGGAGGAAATGGAAGGATCCAGCTCCCTTACCTCTGGGCAGTGATCAGTACCAGCAACCTGCCGCCCACCTATACCACTGAGCACAGCTATTAATCTATTCCTCAATCTCAGTTGCTCATCAAGCCTTAAAATTTCCTCTCTACTTTAGCTCTTCCAAACCCTCTCCACCTTCTTCACACAGCAGATGTAAGGGGCTCTTATTTTCCTGAGACAAGTGAGGCCTTTAGACATGAAGACTTGTCCTTCTCTCTCCTTCAACTTCTCAGTTTTCCCTCCCTAAAATGGTCCCTTCAAGACTGACTCCTCCCCAGCTATTCATCTAAGGTGTATCAATGTTATTTCATCAAGACAAGATATTTTTTAAAAAAAACAGCAAACTATAGATCAGTTCAAAGAAATTCTACATATATATTAAAATAGTTCTAAAATGTTGAGGAAAGTATAAGATAGAGTCTATGTTGTGACACTGTTTCCATAATTTAAACAAATACTCTTGTACAATAACACGATACCACATATTGTTTGTTCAGGCTCTAAATGTAAGACAAAGTATGAAAAACATTCTAGAAGGATAAATGTCAACATCATGGTAGTGCTTCTCTAGTCAAGTGTTTCTCAGTCTGTGTACTATTAGCATTTTAATTCAGGTCGTTCTTTGTTGTCAGATCATCCTGTGCATTGTAGAAAGTTGAGTAACAGCCCTGACAAGATGACAGCAGCCATCCCAAATTTTCTCTGGTTGAGAACTAGTGCTCAACAGAATGCAGCTGAGGTGATATAACCAACATTTTTTAAATCTATGTTTGTAATATTTTCATTGTAAAAAAGTACTGAGAGCAAATACATGTCCATTCCTGGTCAATTGAATGATAGGAATGAACCTTATAATTTAGAGTTATAAAATAAAAAAACTATCCTCCATAATAGAGCCATAATTTTATAAAGAAATGACATTGTTTAATTCAAGCAAACAGGAAGGGTAGAGACTACGAGAAGGTATTGGGGTGGTGCCGTGATCTCAGAAGGATGTAGTGAAGTTCTTATAAGCCGTGGCACCTTGGATGCAACCTTATTAGGAAGTGAAGCCTTTGCAGATGTAGTCGAGTCAAAATGAGATCATACTGGATTAGAGAGGGTCCTCTGTCCAATGACTGGTTTCCTTAGAGAGATTCAGACATGGAGACTGCAGAGGGCCATGGGATTATGGAGGTGGAGAATGAGTAATGCAGTTACAGGCCAAGTCTTGTCAGCAGCCCAGAGTCGAGAAAGAGGCAGGAAGGATCTTCCCTAGAACCTGCCAACTTCTTGATCATGAATTTCTAGCCTCAAGAACTATAAGAAATAAATTTCTCTTATCTTAACAAGTTCATGGTACTTCATTAAAGCAGCCCAGGGACCCTAATACATAAAGAAGGCTATTCACCTTTTCACACACTGCATTCCCAGGAAGGAGCTCATTCTCCCATCAACCCGTGAAAACGCTCTTGAGTAACTGCTCTTTGCCAGTCACTGTGAAGCTCAAAGGGTCTGGTCGGCTAGAGGTCATGAGCCCCTGTGATATCACCACCTGTAGACAGGCCATGGGAGGGGATGGAAACAGGTAGGAGCCGGGCAGTGCCGATGGCAGAGAAGGACCAGGTCTAGAGGCTTTGCCAAGTTGGACCTCAGTTTGCTCAGCCAGGAAACAGGAACAGAAACAACTTCCTGCCACAGGGCCATGTGGAGGACAAATGGGATCAAGGCTATGAAAAACACAAGTGCAAACTGTTACTAGCCCAAGCAGTCATTTAACACTTGGCCCCAGAGAAGACAATGCACTTGCTACCTCTTGAGGGAAAAAAGTCTGTCTTGCAGTAATTACTTTTACACTTGCTTGGAAAATCTCTCTCCAGTCTCAAGAGGATTAAATATGAGGAAGGGTGACAGATACACACTGAAAGGGGTGACACACACACAAACACAACCAATAGAAATTTTTATATCATGCTCCCTAAAATGTTTTAACCAAACTTGCCCATTTTCACTTGCGTTGGTCATTTGAGCTGAAAATTCCCGGTATTCTCTTTCAACCAGGGGCAGGGAGGAGGAGAAGGAAGAGAAGGAGCCAAGTTCAGAACCCAGAAGGGAGATGGGACCCCCTCCCCCAGGTTCCCCCCGGTGCACAAACACAGCGGCAGTAGGAAGCAGGTGCGCAGACAGGACAGCCATTGCAGAAAGGTGTCTGCACCCCGAAACCTCACAGCATTTTATGCAACATCAGCTTTCTACAGGGGGGAAGTGCAAAAGCTTCTAGTCTTTCTCAAGTACTTTTCCAAAAGGGCTGCATTTGGGTTTTTCTTTCTTTGTAAAATCCTCCAGAAAGAAATTTCCAATTGTTGCCTTTTCCACTTCCTGCATTTAACCAGCCTCAGTGCCTGAAAGTTCCTTCTGGATGGAAGGAGTCTCTCAAACAGGAGGCCATGCCTGTCTCCTCAGCTCTTTGCCTGCGTCCAGGAGCCTGTCAGGTTCTCACCTCCTCCTACCCCACTGAAGTTCTTCCCATTCTGGAGGGTTCAGGGGGCTTCCTATTAAAAGAAGCCCTTAGACACCGGTCACCACAGCCCCTCTTTCACTGAAGAAGGACCAGGGTCCAGGGAGGCTAAGTGACGGGCCTAAATCATCCTTCACACTTTTTCTTTCCCTCATAGAGATCAACCTCCAAAAATGTAGTTTTTCCAGCGCCTTTGAAGAAATACAAACAAATATCCTATTCACTGGGGGAGAGGGTCTAGAGCAGAGCATGGAGTGACGGTTCGGCTGGTGTCCCTACTCACCCCATCACAGAGTTCTTTTACCAAACAAAACATGATACAGTATATTACATTAGAATTTACAAAAGGCACGCTTTCACACAATCTCATTTAATCTCCAAAGTATCCATTTAAAATGCACAATATCATCCCCACTTTGCAGATGAGAAAACAGAGTCACACAGGTTATGATGTACTCAAGGTCAGATCCACAGTGAGAGGGGAAGTCAGGCATCTGCCTTCAAAGTCACACCCCCGCTTAGGAAAGAGAGCGCGGGACTCGGAGCTGAGAGACTAAGATGTGAGTCCAGCTGTGATGCCCACTAGCCATGTAAACACGGGGAAGTCGGCCTTCTCTGAGGACTCTGTCTGTTCCACCAAAACAAGGAGGTGGGCACTCCCAGCTCTGGAGGAGAGTGTCTCACCTTGACTTAATTTTAATTCTATGTATATTTTATTTTCACTTTGTCAAAATCCAAGGGCTATCTTCTTCATCTCCTCCTTTGTGGGTTATTTGATAGAACAAAATATTTGATGGAGAGTCTCCAGATGCCAGGAACAGCGGTACCAGGATCAACAAAGACAGAGGAAGACCTGCCCGCATGGAGCCTCTAGTCATGGAAGAGTCAGTGGGCCTTGCAAATGTAAAACTATGTCTGGGAAAAATGCCACCAAGGGAAGAAACACGGTACTATGAGACCTTCTAAGAAGAGACTGTGGTCCTAGAGGAAATGAGCCTTGAACCAAGGTATGAAGGAGAGAGAAGGGGGAGGGAAAACATCCCAGGCAGAGAAAACTTCATGGACAAGGTCACTGGTCTGGAAGTGAACTAAGTAAAGATAGGGGACTGAAAGACCAGGAGAGCAGGAATGGGGACAAGGAAGGAACAGGACATACAATAAGGATAGAGGAGTAGGTAAGGCTCTAGGACCAGACCAAAAAAAGTCAGCATAAAGGGAGTGGCCTTTATTCTAAAAGCAAGTGAAAACCACTGGAAGAGGTGAGGAAGCTGGTGGTGAAGGGTTGATAGGACCAGCCCCATGAGACAACTTCACGAATGAAGAAAGCCCTCAGCAAGTGCAGAACACGTTCCAACACACTGAGCAGAATCCCACTCACTTAGAAACTAGTTCCTGGGAATAAACAGGTAAGAGTTCATCATGGCTGCCCTGCTCTGGAAAAGTATGCCTTATTCTTCCTGTCCCTGGTCTCCACAAATGCCTCACTATGCTCTGGGATCAGCCTCTTCTCAGAAGGTGGCCATGGAGATGCACCAGGCCAGTCTCCTCCAAGAGGGTTGCCACGGGGAATAGAGTTAACAGATAGCCCCAGATACCACCCCTTTGGATTTTTCACTACTTACACTGAGGCCGCACTCCACCAAGGGCCGCTCCCAGCCAAGGATCAAGCACATAGGAGCCATAGTGCAGGCCATTCCTGTATGACGTGGAATTCCTCTCACAAGAACCTTTGGCTTGGGGACATCCCATCAGCCCAGTTGAGATGTTCTCAGATATACACTGCAATGAGTCTCTTCCTCCCCAATCTTTTTTGCCCCCATCTTTTCACAGGTGCCAGATCCAAGGTCCAAACCTTTTTCCTGCATATACCTATAACTACCTCTCCCTTTTAATCCTGCACAATTATTTTCCCTAAGACTGCATCGATAATCATATCTGAAGGTCCATGTATCTTGGGGGGGCCTAAACTAACAGCACCTGCCCACCATGCTGGCCTTGGTCTGTTTTTCTCTCCCTGCCTTATTTCAGCCTCCTAAGCAACTGGGAAGACCATAACTATCCTGCTTCTGCTTTCACAGGGACTATGAGACTCAGGCAGCACACTCTGTCACTTCCTATAGCGCTCTGCCCAATGTCTAGGCTTCCAGCCATCCTGAAATGTCAAGAACCATTTGTTTCCAGGAAAAGCACTAAGATGAGCTTTGCCAAAACTGTGATTCCTCAAAGTCAGTCAAACCAAGGAGCCCCTCAGAGCAGAGATTTTTCAAACCACAGCTGTGAAACCAGGGACTTTCAGACACTCTCTCTGGGTCCAACAAAGGAGGGGTCTGGTTGGCTGACCTTGGGGGCCTACAGCTCCATTTAAACCAGGATGACCGCACTCTTAGATTTTGGAGGGATGCTTTTTTTTTTTAATTTTGCTTTTGATATTGAGTATCCTATGTAAGTTTCCATTGACAAAAAAAAGTTCTATAAAAATATATGCAATGTTAAAACCACTGTGGAAGACTTTCTGGTAATGGCAGGCTGTTACCACTGAAAACAAGTAAAAATCTGGATAAAATATATAATGTATTTTTTTTTTACATTATCAAAATTCTAATAAGATAGTAAAGAAACACCAATCTAAGTGAAGGGAGACAGGAATCCAGAAAAGAACAGACATCACTTTTGCCCTGAAGGCATTTTCTGTGCCTGGCAAATTTGAACTTTGTTTTGACAGCCTGGCAGGGTAAGAGAGACAGAGGCTAGTGCTCAGCACACACGGGAGATACAAAAAGGAGATCTTTGTAACAACAAGCTGGGAACCTCAGGGTAGGATGAATCAGAAAGTGCCTAGACCTGGACAGGATCTATAGATTGGATTTGAATTACCGATGTCTTTGAGGTGACTTCACACTTGTGAGGATTTGGGGAGGAAAAGAAAGGGTGGGTTCTAAATTTCCAGTGCCTTCAGATATGTGCCAGGAGAGAAAAAAAAAAGGTTCTCTCTGGAAGAAGCTTTCATCTTCATCTCAACTTTTCATTTATACTCACAAATAATTTCTGTGCACAATGACCAACACATGCTCAAAGATAACAGGGCAAATCATAACACTATGAATGAGAACCACAGAAGGAACAGATAAGAATGAGCTTCTCTTCCCTTTATCGCGACACTGTGTCGGGACTCTATTCCCCAGGTCACTGGAACCTAGTTAGAGCCCCTGGGACTGCTGCCTGGACCTGACCTATCTATGATCTCCCTCCTGAGAAAGTAGAAGTCTCCATTCTCTAACCAAGAAGCTCGGCTCCCATGCTCCCTAAAAGTCATTCTCAGAACCTGAGCATATCACTGGGAAAGCCCTGTGCTTTCACCACAGGCACAAACTTGCCCAGGTCCCTCCCTCTGGGAAGGTGGAACCACTTACTCTATAAAGAAAGCAGTGCTTCCCCTTCAGGTCACAACCACCAGGCCATAGTCACCTTTTTTCTACTTTCTGCCTCCTCCCCAACAGTTCTGACCCTGCCTGGCCTCCCTCTTGAACAAGGCCGCTCCCCTAATTAAAATAAACAAATGTCAGGAAGCAATTACTGCAGAGAGGGAGGCAGATGGTAGAATAGTGGCACTCTGCTTTTGCATTAAGCAGTAACTTGCTATCTCTTCAAAGTTTCTGCACTTTAATTAAGCATCGTTATAGACAGGTTCAATGAGCATTGGAGTAGGCTTTATCAAATTAGCTTCTCACAGGGCTGATACTGTGTGATTGCAAGAGGTGTGCCTAACGCTCAGCTGCTGGAGAGAAACCTGGAGAAAAGCATGAAGCCCCAAACCCAGCCCCTGTGACATCAAAGAGTGGGGTGGAACTGAGAGCAGGGGATGCTGAGATAGGCAGGACTAGCCTAAACACTGGGAGAAGTCAGACATCCCGAACTGAGGGCCAGCTTCTCCTTCCTCCTAAGTATACTCCACACACAGGGTTCTGACCCAAAGGGAAGGACCAGAATCTGGGAGGTGGTAGAACACTTTTAAATCAGACAGACCTGAATTCCAATCCTTCCTGCAATCCAAATAGCACTGGCCATATTACTTTACTTTTTTTTTTGTACTTTTTGTACGTTTGTACCTTCATTTGCAAAATGTAAGTAATAATAGCTTACAATTATTGAACACTTACTATGTGCTGGGCAGTAATCTAAATGCTCTATGTGTTTAGTTTACTTCACTTATTCCTTCTCTCAACAATCCCACGAGGGAGGTATGAGCATCACCCTTACATCACACATGAGAGATCTGAGGAAAGGCGGGTGGAGTGGGTAGGGGGTGGGCTTCATTTGCCCAAAGCCACACAGCTGCTGGGTGGAAAAGCCAAAATTCCAACCAGGCAGACTGGATCCAGAGTCTGTGCTCACTCAGAGTCACAAAACACCACAAAGCAAAATAAGAAACTATTTTCTACTACTCAACAAGAAAATGGAATGAGCCCCTGCCACATGCAACCTGGATAAATCTTTAAAATGTTCGACTGAGCAAAACAAGGCATGGCTATGAGTCCATTTATATGACATTCTAGAAAAAGCAATGCCAATAAATAAAGACAAGAACTACATCAGTGGCTGCCTGGGGCCAGGGGTAAGCACAGGGACAGACCACAAAGAGATACCAGAAAAAGTTTGGAAGTTTGGAATATTCTATGTTTTGATTATAGTGTTGGCTACACAGGTGCCTATTCCGGCCAATACTCGTTAAATTATACACTTACAGTGGATGCAGTTTATTGTATGTAACTTATCTCTCAAATAAACATTTTAAAGCCTCTGTACTGAATGACTGAATGCAAAAATATAAATGGCAGTTATCCCTGTCTGGTGGGATTCGTTCATTGGATAAATATTTATTAAGTACTTACTATGTGTCAGGAACTGTTCCAGGTGCCGGTGACATATCAGTGTAAATAGATTAGGGAACTCACCTTTGTGGGTCATAAATTCCATTGGGGAGAGACAGATAATGAGCAAATATGTAAGTATAACAAGTACTATGCTCGATGGTGACAAATTACCTGGAAGAAAATAAAACAGAGAAGGAAAACTTGGGAATGCTAGGTGGGGCGGAGGGTGCATTGAAGAGAAGGCACTCAGGAAGCAGCCCTTCTCAACAAGGTATGTAAGCAGAGATTGGAAAGTGAATGAGGTCAGCATGCCTACCAAAAGAGCAGGTCCCTCCAGCCCCTGTGTTCTTCCTGAGCCCTTCCCATAGTCCTCCACCCCAAAACTGCTTCCTAAGCACAAAGGCAGCCTGGCTGCCACCTCCTTTACCTTGGGCTCTCCAGACCCTTCTTGTCTAGTCTGCTCCTCTTCACACAGTCGGCACAGACCTGCCTAACAAGGTCTCCAGGCCCCCTCCTGGTCTCCCTCCTCTGCTCTGCTCTCCACACATATCTACACCTCCCAGACAAGCCTTCACACCTTACTTCACACCACCTGCTCAGTTTAGAACATCTTGCCACCTCCCAGGTGCAGACTCACCTTCAGACAGGCACCATCAGAAAACAAACCCAATTTTCTAGGGGCAAGGCTTGGGTGGTCTGTGTGGCCAGGACACCAAATTCATCCCAAGTGAGATGGCGAGTGTCTGGGGCTAGAGAGGACCATCAGTATTAGTGGTCACCTACTCGATATACTGGGGTTATAAAGCTGAGTACACAGGCCCCAGCCTTCAGGGAGACACATTTGTAAACCATAAGTTACAGTGTGTGATGCCTGTGTTCATAGAAATACAACCTAACAATACAGTCCTTGCTGTGAGCTTGTCCTGTACTGGGAGTTGGAAGAGGAAGTATCATCTCTATCCAGTGTCACGAAGATGGCACCAGACAGGAGCCATTTGTTCTCAATTTTAAAAGATAAATAATTGACTTAAAGGTTCATAAGGGGGAGAAGAGATTGGAAGGAAAAGAAAATCCAATCTAGGGATAAATGGAACATGAGGAAAAGCATAATGGTAGAAAAGGTGACAAATTATTGAATACCGCCAGAGGCACAGGAGAACTGTATTGAGGATTGAAAACTTGAGCTTCGAAAGGTCAATAGGGGCCCTATTTTGGAAGACCTTTATGTCAAGCTTAGGAATTATAGGTTTATTTGATTTAATAAACACTTGCATATTATTTTCATGTATAAGCACTATTTTAAGCACTTTGCCAGTATTAATTTATCTAATCCTTATAATAACCCTACAGAGTAATGATAAAGGTATTATAATTATCACCATTTTAAAAGCGAGGAAATTGAGGACCAGAATGGTGACATGATCTGCCCAAGAAAACGAGTCAATGGAATTCGAATTCACACAGTGTGACTCAAGTCCAAGCTCTTAGCCACTGCCTGTGGAGCACTCAAGAGATTTTACAGGAGAGAGAGCATTTTGTGTAAGGAATGGTGTGATTAAGTTCTGCATTTCCTTCAGAAGCTATCCACAGTATGTGGGAGAAGAAAAGAAGCTGGAGGAAGAAGAAGATAGATGGTAGGAAGGTAACTTGAGAAAGCACCAAAGTGTTCTAGTTGAAAGTCAAAGATTGCCCACCAGCAACAAAGACAGAGGAGGAATGGAGACCACAAATATTTAAAAGATGTAACCAAAAGGGTGTGATGACTAATAGGGAAGGGAGAGAGCGATGTTAAAACTGGCTCCTACCTTTCCAGCTCAGACTCCCGGGGAGAAAGGGCTGCTACCCACTCTGACAGGCAGGGCACAAAGAAAAGCAGACTCGGATATGTTAAGGTTGATTCTTAACTTACTATTAATTCTCAACAGCAGATCCCGTAGGCAGTTGTATGTGTGGGTCTGGAACCAACACCTTGGTTTTATTGCCTTAAATTTTTATGTGCCTGTGGGACAAGAGGATGATGATGTGGGTGATCTAAGGTCTATGAGGAGTTCAAGGCTGGAGGTATCAAGTGGGGAGTCATCCACCCTTGAACAGAAGTGAAAACCACAGGAGTAGATGAGATCACATGGAAAGAAAAAGTAGAGTATCAGAGAAGAGGGTAGATATGAGAGAACTCAGAGATTTAATGGTCACACAGAATAAACTAATCAGAAAGAAAGAAGGGAAGGTCTTTAGAGCCACTAAGAAACACCCTTAAGTAAGATTTTTGAAATTTTTGAAAATTTCAAGGTAGCAAAATGGGAAAAGAAATTAGCAGACCAACTCATTTTGTGACCTTGAAAAAGTATCCTTAAGTCCCTTTGAGCCACAATTTGAACTTAACGATCATCAATGTCTATTCAATGTTTCTGTTACTTCTGAACAGATAAACAGCAGAACCATAAGGTAACCCCTAAAGGGGTTCTATTTAACCAACAGAGAATGTTCAGGAAGGTAATCCCCTAGTAGGAATGTAAGCAGTGGTCCTCTTAGTTGCCCAACCATCAAGGAAGCCACTATGAGGAAATGGAAACGATCCTATCTCAGATTTTCATCTGCTGTTTGCTTTCTCTTAGCCTCTCCAGGCCTTTGTTCCTCTCTACTTATACAGAAACTCGTTCTTCACGGGTCACAACATTGAGTCCCTTTACCATCCACATCATGCTCCTCTGGACAGACTGGAGAAAGGGAGCCATGGTATCTTAGGATATGAACACCCCAACCAGAGAGACTGATTTTGTTCTAAGAACACACAAATGCCATTTTATAGGATTTGAGTTGAACACTGTGTGTTGAGAGAAACTCCCAACTCTACTTCATAGAAATGGTGTGATGATCCGTGAGAAATGAAATATTTTTCTGGAAGAAAAGTCCCATTGTAGAAAGAGAATATCCTCCGGGGTATCAGCAACAAAAATGGACACCTTTTGGGTAGCATCCTCACTTTGGGGTCAAGGCACTTTGAATAAAAACATGTACCAAACTGGACTCATCAGCATCCCACCATTTTCAAAATCTGCTGTCTGGTCTAGTTTCTCAGTCTGAAAGATGCACCCTCTACCCGACCCCAAGTAGCCCATAGGTGCTTTCCTTGCACCTGCCCACCCGTCTCTATCCTCACAGCCACAACAGTGGGTCAATTCCACCATCATCCCTTACCTGAATTAGCAAAAGGGACACTAGCTGGTATCTCTACATCCCTTCTAACGCACTGGAACCGAAGTCGCCTTTCCAAAAGTCTAGACACATCACACAACTCCTTATCTTAAGTCCTTCAATGACTTCCTGTTGCTCTTAACCTGACATGCAAGGCATTTCATTCTCTGCCTCCCTCCCTCTCAGTTGCCTCTCCCCCTGAAATTGCTGTTTCTACTGTACTATCTGGTCCTTGACCTGTGCTGTTCCCTCTGTCTGGAATATTCTTCTTTACCCTCTTAGCCTAACCAAGTCATAGTCATGTTTTAGGTCTCTGACCTCACTTTTTTCCAAAAAACTCCATGATTCACCCCAAGCTGAATGGGTGTCCTTCCTATGTCAACCCAGAGAAGTTGATACTTTACTAAATTGGACTTATATGTTAGAATAATCTACCATTTACCTCCGTGGTTGATTGTAAACTCAAGGACCTTATGTTTTGTTCACTGCTACATCGCCGACACCTCACAGAACACGTCAAGCATAAAAAATGCTTCATAAAAAGTGAGTGGGGGATGGATGATATGCCCACCAGCAGACACAGAAATAAGGAGTGGAATGACCATTTGTGGTCATCTCAAACAAACTTTCACCAAGTGCAAAATCTCCTCTGACAGACCCCTGGAGGTTCTGCTGGGCGCTTTCTTTAGTCCACTGAACACTGTTGGGAGGCTCTGGTTTCAAGGAAGTTCTTATATTAATCTGATATCAGTCTTTCCATAACATCTTCTTTATCAGTCACAGGTCTGCTCTCAAGGGCCACACAGAACACATGCATACTTTTTCTTTCCCGCAAGCAACCCCTGCTCATTGTCTCTATTGCTTTTCCTCAACTGCACACTCACTTGCTTTAAGGAAGCCTCTAGCCAAGAATTCCAGGCTTCCCCCACACTAACCATGGCTTTCTCTAGAGGATGCCCAAAGTGACCTTGATGTCTCGGTCCTTATGAAAATAATAGCCAAAGACAAACAAGAAGCACAGTCTGGGACTTCCTATCACACAGGTAAATGAAATGTCCAGTTCTCAGATTTCTCATTCACCCAGAATGAAAAGACATACAGAAAGAAAATGCATGACCCTGAGTGCCTGCAACTCACAAAATCAGGGCTTCTCCATATGGAAACTTGAGCCTGGGGATAATAAATTCATTTTTACCATTGACTCATCTCTCTGCCAGCTGTCCCAGTTCACCTCCCTTTATTAGAAAGTTCAGTATTTCCTCTTCCTCTGGTTATCATTTAACAGTCATCATCATGTCATGAGAAGAGACTGTCACTTATCTCTCTCTCACACATATACACACACATACCTTTAATCCTATGACTCCCTTATCCAAACTCTAACCAAGCCATTTTAAGTACTTCAAAATCATCCAAGTACACTGTGAATCATCTCAATCAGACATAGGTAACACATGGTATATTATAGCAGTCCAATGGGACACTGTGATGGGGACAAGAAGATAGTGGTTTAAACAAGTGCTAAATTCCTCTAGACCTCCATTTTCTCATCAGTGAGCAGGCTGATGTAGGATTCTGTCCCTAGTCATATAGCAAGTCATTACAATGGTGCTTGTCATTAGTAACACCACACAAATACAAACAAATCACCCCCTCCTGATGACATTTAGAAGTCAATCCTCTAGTATTTACTGCCTTTCCATGTCTAAACACAAACCCAAGGTTCCTGAGATCCATGGGTGCTGGGGTGGCGTATCCTGCAGACCCTGCGCGCCAGGGGAGTGGGCATCATCAGGAGGTTCCTTCCCCCAGCACCTCTGTCCCAGGTCAACACAATGGGCAGAAGGGGCCATAGAACCTAAGCCACTTTTTATCTTACTCTGACTCCAGACTCAATAGAAGTCACTGCTGTAAAATAATCCTGCAAATTTACAAAGAGCCCACAAGCCTCAAAGAATAGGAAAGACTTGATAACTAACAAAGTTCCTGGGAGAACCTAAGTAACCCAGAAACCCGTGACTCAGAGCTCTTTATTTCCAAGTATAAGATTTTAGAGTTTACTTGCTAACATCAGTTTTGTGGATGATTATAATAGCAATATATAGACTTACTCAAAACTTTTGAAAACTCAAGGTGAACAGTATAATTATACCATTCAGAAATGATTAACATTAACCTTTATTGGTTTTTCCTATGCACATATGATTTAATCGAGATCATAATGTACAAACTATTTTTCAGCCTGATTTTTCCCTATGCTATTAAATTATTTTAGTGACTGCATAATATTCCATTACCATCATTAATTAACTAATTTCTTATTGGAAGCACTTAGATTATTTCATTTTTTTATTCTTATAAATGAAACTGTGACAAATATCCTTGAAAAGATATTTGTATATACCTCCTTCCTTGAGGTAGAGATCTAGGACTGTTTCATTACATTGACAATCAGAGGAAACTAAAGAACAGCATGTCTGAATCCTTTTTTACTCTTTTCCCCAATAAACCCATTCTCACAGTCTCATGCTCATTCTTAAAATTGCTCAAGGTTGCCACAGTGAAATAGACAAAGATCAGTAAATGTACAATGTAAAATGTTTGTTCTTATATACTTCAGATGAGATGGTAATAGGTCTAAACTTTGGAAGGAGAAAAGTGATACTCTAATTACAGAAAATGAAGAGTCGTAACAAACAATAAGGGGAAAATTGTTTTATCTAGCTAATGGAATATCCTATATACTTACAACCTTTTAAAGTTCAAAGAATATTGACTCACTGGTGTATGCACATTATAATAATCAGGAAAAAATTACACTGTTTCGCTGTTGTAAAAACAGAAATGTGCACAATCTAATATACACACACACACTTCTGGATGACTACATCCAGATGTCAATGTGGTAGAACAATGGTGATTTTTGCTTTGGACTCCGTGCATTTCTGAGCTTTAAAAGTTTACAATGTTAACTATGCATTATTTGTACTTTATTAAAAATAAATAAATAAACAACAACTGTGTTCAAGTGACAAAGAAAACTCAAATGAGTGAAGATAAGAAAATAAAATTTACTCCTATTTCCAAACTTGGAGGTGGTCAGTCCAACTCCTCTCTCAGCCTAGGCCAGATCCCAGGGAGAGAAACAAAACTACTAGAAAACGAGCCTGTGACATTTCCCACCCAGTTTTGAAACGGAGCCAAGTCACCGTGAAAGATCGGGATCAAAGAAACACATCAGACTTGGGAGTCAAACGCCAGGCTGCAAGTTGCTGACGTCTAAAACCCAAAACAGTAACACTGGGAGAACACTTTATCCAGCTCCCAAATGCCAGCAATGAGTAATTAATACTCCCCCGGGCCCAGGCAGGCTCGGTCACGAGGAGGAAGGGGTTGGGGGAGCTCCCCCATGACCCAGCCCCCTCAGCACACCTGCGACCTCACACCTGCAGCTCATACCTGCCCCAGGCCCCGGACACAACCTCACCACTCAGGGAAGCCCCCTGTCACTGGACTCAGGTCTGAGAGGAAATAACGAATGTGTAAAGAGAACAACTCAGGTATGAACCTGTCTCATCCTCATCATCTCACTAATGCCATCAAAGAGGTAGCAAGCCCCCAACCCCACAGGGAGGTGGAGAGGGAGATCAGGACGCAGACCAGAGCTGCCCTGGGCGTCTCCGCCTGCTGGCTGTGCCAGCTTCTGACTATGTTCAAGTGTTTTGGGGTCTCTGAGCCTCCATGTCCTCTTCTGGAAGGTGGAGAAGAGCCATTGTGTCTCTCCTGTTGGATTACTGTGACGATCAAATTGAGTAATGCACATCCAGAACCTCAGAAGTTACTTGGAAATTGAGCCCATTTTCTCTTCTTGTCTTTTTCCCCCAGAAAAGGCCAGTCTTGGTGACAGAGATGTGTACTCCTCTCCCCCAGAAATCAGTCTCCCCCTCCTTCTGGTGGAGGGGGCTTAATAACAGCAATCTGTTAACTAATTGACCGAGTCATGTAGAACAAGACACACCCCCACTGCCATCTAACAGACTGTCCCCAAGAAAGTCTCCGAGGGACTTGATGGTTTTCTAGCTGACCTGTCCCCACCCCACTCAGCACCCTTCTTACAGCACTGCTGGTGTCCTTCCAGGATGACCCACACTTGGACACATTCCAGTCACCCTTAGCCAAGCATTTAACAAATGTCCCCTCGCAGAAGCAATAAATGCTGTCACGTCTTAACCAACAGAATCCACAAAGTCCTCTCGTACGGAGACTGGTTTATTTTTCATTTTCTTCACCTTGTTTTTTTTGTTTTGCTTTTTGAATTTAAAAACTCCAACAAATCCTCTCTAGCTGTAGGCAAGAACAGGGGTGCCTTCATTTTCAGGAAAAGAAATGGAGTCAGTCTGGCCTCAAATCACCCTGCCTTTGTTTCTCCTCCTGCTTCACCCAGGGTGGCACTCACTCCCCGTTCCTGAAAGGTGTGACAAGCCTCATGGTCACATCACATTTCTGGAGTTACCGTGGAAAAGGGGATCCAGAAGGGAAAAGGGTGTAGTCTGCAGGTCGAGGCCCTAGCCTGTGATGGCCCTTACATTTAATGGCACTGGTCACTGGAACCTGTGTCTGCCTGTGGCCTGGCTCAGAGTGAGGTCTAATGGTGTGTGCACTCAGGCTCACTTTCTTCTCGCAGCCCCCAAGTCACTCCTCAGAAGTCCTCTCTGAGAAGATGCAACGCGGTATGTCGGACTGTCTGATAGCGTCATGGTCGCTCCATCTCTCCCCAGCCCGGAGCTTCCTTCCCCAGGCAGTGAGAGCGCTTTCTCCTCCACCTTCTACCTTCTGCCTCTAGCCTATCAGCAGCCCCTTCTCGGAGCAAGCATATGAAGTTAGTTTGGCTTCAAAGGTCAAGTGCAGCAGATTTGTACGTGTTCTCTGCTCTGATGCCAAAGTCCCATGGAAGCAAAGGGAGTACAAGCCGTCCTAGAAGCCGGCTCGCCGGGATCCCACCCCGGTTCCCACGCCTTCACCACCGCCCCGCACGTCTGAACAGTGTCTTCAGCCAAGGAAGGACAGAACGCTAGCAGGCTGCTCTTCCTCCGCCACCTTTCCTGCAATCGCTCCGGAGCGCACACATTCAAGCCACCCAGCAGAGGCCAGAGACCCGCAAACCCCCACGGGGTCAGACGGAGGAGCCAGGGGCTGCGGTGGGCCTTTTGGTGCAGCCTGACTTCCATGCTCAGAAGGCTCGGCAGTTTCGCCTGGTACACAGCCGGGGAGCCGATTTGGCTACATCCTTAGGAAATCGTTTCTATTAATGAGGCACCTGTCCTAAAATGCAGTTCTCAAATCAGGGGCCAAGGCCTTTGGTGTCCTGAGAGGTTCCTCCAGATGGTCAGCAGGCTGTCACTTCCAAGACTAAGGCTTAACATACAACAGCCTCAACATTTCTGGTTCCAGTACAACGCAGCCTGGCCTTTTCTTGGGACAATACTGAGAACCATGGAGTGCCACCACAAGAAGGGACTCAGAGAACTCCACCGCCATCCTCATTCCACCGATGAAGACCTTGAGTGCGGGAGCCAGGAGGACAGCACCCAGCCGGTGAAAGGAAGGCAGGGTAGGGCCAGAACCTCCTCCATCCAGGGTCTCCTACACCTACACCAGCCAAACCCCTTTACCAAACCCTAATCTCCCTCCACCCAAGTTCAATGATGGTGTTTTGCATGACAAGGGTGGATGGGGTCGTTGAACAGAAAACTTTGCCTGACTCCTTGGAGAACCTGAAGTTAATTGAATTAAACCCAAAGAGGATTTAAGTACATTTTTCCTTACACAACATAAAACCCAGTAAATTCAATGTTTTCTCTTCTCACCCGGAGAGCTCTCGGCTCTGCCCAGCACACACCATCACGTAGCCTGTCTACTGGTCTGCTTCTCCACAGTCAGGGTGCACTGGACTCACTCGGGAGGCTTTAGCGGCAGTTTACGGGGCCCTGTCGCCAGAGTTTCCGATTTAGAAAGTCTGGGATCCAAAATGGAGCATCGCATGCCCGTTCACCAGGGACCCTGGGACCCACTTTGAGGACCTGGCGCGTGAGTTTCAGGAAGCCTGACTCTCCATTCCCGTGGGCCCCAGCCCATGCCCTACCCCTCTGCGGCCGGTCCACAACTATGCACACGTGTTCGGTCTCCTCCCACAGCTGCGTCTTATCTGATGGCTCTGCCCAATTAAGGCCACTGGCTCACTCATGCTACAACATAATCTACTGTCCCATTAACAGATGGCTGCAGACTCAGGCTGGCCCCCTTCCCAAGATCGCCTGCTGAAGCGCTGCGCTGCCTTCCCTCCATCCAGGCAGCCAGCGAGCCAGCGAGGACTTTTCAACCCCCACCCTAACAGCAAACTGATCCTGAAATGCCCCTCCCATTACACCAGCTTTGCCAGGCAAGGTTGGACCCCACGAGCTAGCACAATCTGGAAGGGCAACCCCAAAAGCAGCACAAACCCTTGTTCTCCTCCAGTCATTCCCAACTTCCAGGGCTGTGCTTCATTTCCAGAGCAGCTGGCGCTCTCAGCCGCAGGTACACACATCTCTGGCTTCCACTCCTGCATAATGTATGGAGCCCCTCCCTGCTCAAAACAGGTTGTGTTCCCTCCGCCTCAGAAAGGGCACGGCAGCTGCTCAGATCACCAGATGTCCTCCGGAGCAGCAGCCTCCAGGGCTCCACAAACCTCATGGGACACTCACTGGAACATGGCCAAAGCAAGGAAAGGGGCCCCCATGGAGGTGAATGTGTCCAAGCGCACATTAACCAATAAAGGAGCAGTGTGGACTTCAGAACATGGTCGGAGGTCAGAGAGCCTGGGACCCAGACCCACTCCCCTCAGGCCGGTTGCATGGTCTTGGGAAAGTGGTTAGGCTTCCTACAGCCTCATTTCTTCATCTGGAATATGGAAATATGATGAGAACTACCTTACAGCTCTCTTCATGGCAATCTGTGTGTGTGTGTCTGGGAAACGCTTAGCATGGCACCTGGCATGATATTAACCGCTCTTACAGTTGCTGCAATTAACGGAAATCCAGAAGGCCCGACGCCGGCTCAGACGTGTCACCCTTCAAAGGCTTCAGGGAGTGGGCCCCTCAGAGTCCACATGGGTTTCTGGGGACAAACTGTGAGCCCTCTGTGAGCATCCAGCACCCAATGGCTCCTCATCCAAGCTCTGGCAGCTCTGGCCGAGATCCAGTCCCTGGTGCTGCCCTCGCTCCTCTACGTGAGGCTGCTCTCGCTCTTTTCTGGATGGGTCATCCTGGCCTCTTGTCAATGTCCATTTTAAGCCACAATGCACACTCTGACAACACGCCTCTGCCGACCTTATCACTTTCTCCTTTCCTGGCATCCCTAGAACTTTCCTTGGAGCTAGGAGGCTGGTCCTGCAGCCAGAGACCTGCCAGGGATTCTCATTCCATCACCCTTCAACAGAGACATGCCCATCACCTGTCCCCAACAGGACTTTGATAGCTATAAACTAAGTTAAAGAATCTTCCATGGAATGTTCTCAAATGGTAGGAAAGGAGCTGATGTCTGAAGTTTGACAGGAGGCTACCAGAAGGGAAACCCACTCCCAGCCATCCCTTTGAGAAAATTCTATTCTGTTGCCCTCACCTAAGTGCTGGACAACTCTGAGGGGACTAGGATTGCTTTATAAACCTTAGGTTTGCAGGAAACAAAGGCCTCTCCAAGTATGGTTGAGAGAAGGGTTTATTGGGCAGATCTGAAGAGCAGGGCAGGCTGGAAGCACAAAGCCATCAGCAAAGGAAGCAGCTACACCCTCTCTTGTCCTTGATGACACTATTGCTTTGCCCTCTGCCATTGTCCCCTCTGCTGGTCACCCTCTTCTAACATCAGTTAAGCTAAATCATGATCTCTGTGCTCAGGAAGCCCCATGACTAGCTCAGTTTCCCAATCCCAAACTCCCAAGTGTTGGAGCCATCAGCTCTTGGACAGGGTGTGACTGGCAGCCATGGGTGCTCACCCCTAATAACTAGGGGGTTGGATGGGATAGGCAGGGTCATAGGATGAGGCAGCAGCAGGGCTGTCCTCTCAGCAGGGATGATGGAAGAAGCAGCTTCTCTCAGGTGATGATGAAATTGAGCAGGGAGGGAATAAATGAAGAAAGTCAAATTCAAGTGCCCAGCAAAAACCACCCTGCAGAGCACTTCCCCACCCAGAGCGGCGCCAAGACTTTGCATGCGGGGCCAGCACAACAGCAGCCAAAGGCCAAGCGTGGAACATCACACCTGGCCCCAGGGCTTTCCAAAACTGGGCACAGATTCCATCTAAGTCATGTTCATTCCTCAATGGAAAACATTTTCAGGTGTCCCTTGCTCTGTGGTGGTGCACATTTTTAAATATGCAAGCAGTACTCAACGGACGTTTTGCAGTCAGCAACAGAGGTTGGAGGGCTAGAGAGAAGATGAGGTGACCATATGGAGGTGTTTTAGAAGTCATCCCCTCTCCTCCCTGACCTGGGCAGAAGTGGAGGAGGGAATAGAATGAAAATGACCCCAATAATGTCTCAAAGGAATAATACTTGATCATGGAGGCCCCAGGAGGGGTGTTTCAGGACCAACATAGCTCTTCTCACCAAGAGAGGGGGAGACAGACTTCCCTATACCATGAGTACCCAAGGGGATGGAAACAACGGTGCTCACTCCGCTCCTGGCAAGCAGTCTTGGATACTTGAGAAGTGATCAGAAGGCCTTGAGGTGCTAAGAAAGCAAGAAAGGCAGAGGGAAAGGCCCAGCATGCCAGTGGTCCAAGAAGTCTCCAGATGGAGCGAAGGCATAGCTAAGTGCTCCCGGGTTACTGGCCACAGGAAGTGTGATCACTGGCAGATTCCTGCCAGGCAGCCTCACAGGGTGCGGTGGAGCAGTAGCAGCAAGGGGAGGGGTGGGGAGCTCTCTGAAAGCAGAAGGTCTCCTCCAAGACCCCAGCAGAAGCAGCAGAAGCCTCCTAGATCGAGTAAGTATGCGCGCCACCGAGGGAACAGGCCGGCTGGGCGAGGGCCGAGGCCGCAGGACAATTTATATGCTGGCAAGGCATTCACAGAGCCATGGGCAGAGTTCAAAGGAAAGGGCTGGAGAGCCCCCAGACATTCAAAACAAGCACACCACCACACTCCTGCACCTTCCGGTGGCTGGAGCAGAACGTTCTCCCTACGGAGATCACACAGAGTGATGCCAAACCTGGGAGGCATGACAGGAATTCCAGTCAGCCCCTCACCTGGCAGACTCAATATCTCCTTCCAGACAAAGGAGCGCCACCACTAAAGGAAGAGTCTGGCCTACACTCTCCATTAGGCAGGTGGGCTCCTGGGTATTCCCTCCAGTAACCTCTAGTCGCCTCCAGCAGAGTCACCCGACTCACCCACCCATTCACAGCACCTCTCCACAGGGCAGCCTTCTGCAAGGCACTCAGCTGAGATGGCCCACCCATCACGTTCCAACAGCTCCTCTGTCTGTCCTGCATGGCTTTACCCCAGTTTGTGCTCATCTCTAAAGTTTCCTCATCTCTAAAATGGGCTGATGCCTGGATGACGCCTGGAAAGCACTTCGTCACAGATGAGCACAGAGAGCAGCTGATGGATGGCAGCATGTTACACTGGAAAGATCACGGGTTCAACTAAGAAGACCTCCTCCAGTGAGGAAAAATAGACAAGTGGGCTCTAAGGCTCAGTTTCCTCACCTGGCAAAACCATCTCTCCTCACTCCAGCCAAGCCCACTCTCATCCAGTTTGCCCGCACCTGCTGTTCCCTGCAGGTGGCCCCTGCCAGCCCTCCCAAAACTCACAGACCATCCAGGTTCAAGTTCAGTTGTCATCTCCTCACATAGGATTCCCCTGCACCTCCCCAAAGGCACCCACCTGCCAGTCCCCTTATTTCCTTCCTGGCAGTCACTCCATCTGACATCAGCTCATTTGTGTGAGTTTATTGTCACCCCTGCTACTAGAATCTCAGCTCGAAAGAAGGAGACCTGGCCTGGCCTGCACTCCAGCAGCCTTAGCCTGCATCGCCAGTGTCTGCAAAGCTGTATTAACGTGATAGGGGCTCAAACTCTACTGAATGAAGGAAGGAAGGAAGCAATGAAGGAAGGAACAAAGGATATACACCCTCCAGCATCTCTGGGAAGAAATAAACAGCTAATGTAAGCGTGTGTGTCAGGCATCATGTCTGGTTCAGAGTAGCCTCTTTGTGTTAATCTTCCTTCCTTTCCCTAGGCACTCATTTTTCAAGAACTGCAGTACTTAAACATTATCTCAGCTTGAAATTTAAAACTTACTTAAAATGAGCCAAGGTTACCAGAAGGGAGGAAAGAAAAAAGGTAGGGGGCGGGGGTCATCATCAGCCTTCCCACGCAGATGTCCACCAAGAGCTACTTAACACCTCTGAAATGTCTGAGCAACCGAGCTTCCCAGGATCCCCCGAGTGCTCCGGAAGACAGGTCATCAATTGAGCCACTTCTGCATCTGCACACGTTGCAGATCAAACACAAAGACAAATGGTGTTCAAACCAGCGTCAAGGGGTCAGCGCCAGGCAGGGTGTCGATTGCAGGCTCGGCCTCTGTGCAGGCTCAAGGCTTAAACACAGGCCCAACCAGGCACCGACCAGGATGAGGACTGGGATGTCCACCCCAAGACGCTGGGGCACCCTGCTTCACTGCAGCTGCCGCCCCACTCCACAGTCATCCACCTCTGGAGCCCCTCTGTTCACTCTGACACACCGTCCACTCCCCTTCTTCTAACCTACTCAGCTCGAGTGGCTCTCCTCTTCTGCCTGAGGTCCCAGGTCAACATGGCAGAGGAGTCTTCTCCTGCCAGATATGGTCAGACTATCCCAAGCCAGGCTCACAAAAGCCAAAGATGGCAATGGTTGTACCTTGTCCATTCCTTCTGAGCCTGGGTTCTCAGAGAAGCAGCATATCAGCAGACGGGGCTCCGTCTCCCCAGTGGACCCTCTCCCAGTGGGCTGAGGCTGAACTCTATCTGCCAGTCAGAACTCACAGCCCTGACTCCTTCCTGATTTTGCTGGGTAAGACGTGAAAAATGCCAGACGTAAACCTCCATTTTGAATGTCAAAAAAAATGCAGTTCTCAACACCAGATACCACATTGTCCATCAAAATGCCAAAGCCAGGCCTCAATGGGATGCATCTGCGGTTTCTAACCATTGTGTTTGACCTAATGGACCCAGAAAGTCCTTACGTCATGGAGGGAAGGGACTATTGTGGATTGCACATCAAGACCCTGCCCCACACCCAGCGCGCAGCCTGTCCCCTGGACTAGGGAGAGTCAGAGACTTCACGCCATCCCTACAGATCAAATTCCAGAGGCAGAGGGGGAGAATTAACCTACTGGTCAGCTGCAGAAAATGGCACTGTCATATCCAGTCTCCAGAACAGACTGGGAGCTGCGGAGGTGGGGTGGGCAGAGACACAAAGATGGCGGCCCTCAAGTCAATGGCTGCAGTGACTGAGAAGAGGGCTCTCCAGGGACAGGGGCTGACAGATGACCTCTCCTCTAAGCAGTTCAGTCAGTAGGACCCCCTCAGTCCTATCTTTCACTCCATTCTCAAGTTTCTTAGTGCAAGAGCTGTTCTGTTCACAGGACAGCAGCCCTTACCCTCCACCCCAGGGGGTCCTGGGTCAGCCTGCACTTTCTAAAGGCACTGCCTCTGAGCTTCCTTTATTTGGCGCCCCTCCAGATTCACCTCTCTAAATTAACAGTCCCACGAGCTGCATCGTGTTCCCACATCCTGCCACACCAACCCGCAGTGTGGCTTTAGACAACAGGTACCCTCTGGGAGCGTCAGTATATGTACCTCTAGAATGAGAAGCTGAATTAAACCAGCTCTAACGTGTCATTTGAACATGAGTATTCCAAAATCCCCTAATTGTCTGAAAGAGGATTATCAACAACATCTACTTTTACCAGAATTGACTCTGAACTTCTTTGCCTTCCTGGGGCCCAAATTGAATAAGCATTCTGAAACTTTCGTCAGTTTGGTAAATGTTCTGCAAGTCAGTCTTCTGCCCATATTCTCACTCCATAGAGGTGAGTAACCAGAGAGGGAGGGGGCACGTTGGGGAGAAATTGGGAAGTACTGGCGAATGGCGACTATAAGGAAAAGACAAATGCATAGGCTCATGCTTAGTGGCAGATACATCTCTGGGCCTCTCTTGCCCCCACCTTTCTTGAAATATGTGAAATCTGCCCCATTGATCTGGAGCTGGGCCACCCTCCCTGGGAGCGGCGTTCTGGTGCCAAGTTTCTGTAAGTCGCTCATATCAACACCCCGGGAGTCGTTCTCTGCACTGATCTCCCCTCGCCCCTGTGCCAATGCATCACCAAGTCTGGTCCATGGTACCACCAAAATATGTCTCGACTTTGCCAGCTGTCACCCCCACCGCTGCCCCGAATCCGTCTTTGGCACCTAACACAGTGTCTGGACCCAGCAGCTGTTCAATAAAGACTGGTTCAATGAATGGAATCCAAGAGAACCTCTTTCTCCCTAAGACACAGAACTGAGAGAGAGGTGAACTGGCGAGTTCAGGGCTACCTACCTAGCTAATACGTAAATAAGCACCCAGCCCTGAAGATTGCACCGCTGCCTGAGCTAAGAATCCCTCCACCCCCACTTCCCGCCCAGGTCTCAAGTCGGCAGTGACAATGAAACCCAGGCATCTCCCCGCACTGTGGATAAGATCTGAGTGTAAGTGTCAGTTTAACATCTGAGCAGCATTAATATCCAGGAGGCCTCTCCTGCCTGTAAGCAGTGTAACGATGGCCAAACAACACATACCCTGCATTCACACGCCTGCGTATGCATGCACACATGCACACACATGTGACACACAGGCACACACCGTGCTCAGGGCCGCAGAAGGGAGTAGGGCTGTATGTCAGGTCTCGCTGCTGAGGTCACAGGGCACACATTCTCACCCTCAAAGGAATACCAAGAGTCTGCACCTCTGCCGATGGCCCCGCCAGGGTAGCCTTCATAAATGCAACCAACAGTTCTTACAGACACACACAGCCCCCAGCACCAGGGCCAGATCATCAGGGTTTGCCAGCAGCTCAAAGGGGGAAAGGGATGATTTCATAGCCCTGCCCACTCCCAGTTTCTGGAACATCACATCCATCTGCGGGGAGTCACTTGCCATAAAAGTCCTGAGCTGGAGACTGATGTGGGTGGCTGTCTGGTTTCCCTGCCACGCCTGTCTCAAGACTATCCTCATTATTTCACGCTGATGGCACCGCCTCCAAACGCCCAGCACCATCATGCCAGCACTGGCCATGTCTGGGAGGCAACTCCCAGCTGAAGACCCAGCACCAGGCTCTCACGGTCCATCTGCCCATGCAGCAAATAAGCCCGGTGGGAGAGGGACCCTTGAAGACATTCTTCCCTGCAAAGTCCCAGTCTCCTCCCTCAGCTTCACCAAATGCACTGGCATGCTGGCCCCCCGTTCCCCTCCACTGCGACTACTCTGGAAGCAGACGTCAACGCAGTTATCCACACAGGCTGTGGACTTGTGCAGCTGGGCAATCATTCCTTTATCTTTCCTTCCCCCAGCCCCAGGTCTGGAACCTGCATCTGGGCTTTACTTAGCCTGCAGCTTAGCCCACAGGGATGCCGTGGGTGCTAACCTTACAGCACTCCTGCAGGATGTACCTGAAGAAGCCACACACTCTAACCCTCTGCACTGCCATCGGTAAGTGTGACACAGTGCCTGCCGCACAAGAGTGGCATGAGAGATAACTGAGTTAACCACGACACGTGAAGTTCTTGCCACAGGGTAAGTGGTCCTTCCCTGACCATCAGTTCCCGTTCTCCTCACCCAGCCGCACACAGCCCTCTAGGTAGGAATGTGCCCGCACTGCAATACACAGTTCCATGGCCTCAAAGAAAGCATCCGAGTGGCTGCTTTGAAAAATAAGGAGAAAAGGCGTTTCCCTCATCCCTTTCCTAAAGTGTCTCTTTCTCTTCCCTGTGTGAGACCCTTATCTGGTGAGAAACAAACCGATGTGTTGAGATATGCAAGGGAGTCACTGATGGAAGCCAAATTCTTCTAATTTCTACTCACACTGCTGTCTACCAGACAACTGGTGGTGGAGATTATCACATCACCAGTTTCCTTAATAATATCCTTTATTTATAGAGCACTGTCCCCAATCCATCTCTCCTCCCAGGGAAGAAAATCTGGGGCTAAAAGAAGTCTGAAGGGTGGGCTCCTGGATGGTGACCATGGTTCTTTCTGGGCGGTGGGATCTCAGAGCTCCTCATTTTCTTCTGGATGCATTTTCCTAAATTTGGCTTTTCTTAGCAAAATGTTTCTCTTTTTTTCAATGCATGTGACACACATATTCCTTTTTAGAATGAGAAAAAATGTAAAGCTCTTTCAGAAAGTCTCAGGCCTTGTCTCTTGCAGGTATTTCATGCAAGAGCACCAAGGATAGCGATACATTCTCTTTGGGCCTCAAGGACAAGGTGAGGGGAGGCCTGAGGTAACAAGGGCCTGAACTGCAGAGCAGGAAGGAGGGGTGCCCAGTCACCCATCAGTGTCGGCTGGTGCTCACGGAAGGCGGGGTGCCTGTGAACAGAAGAAAGGTCCCAGCAGCCCTGGGGGAATGAGGCCCTGTTCGGGCAGAGACAGCAGGCGAGATAACATTGTAGTGTGTCAGATGGAGTGAGGTGTCCTGGAGGTGAAGCTAGGTGAGGGTGGAGAGGGCTGGGGAGGGCAATCTGTTCCAGAAGGGGGAACCCGGCGAAGCCTGCCGGTGAGGTTCCTCTGTGCAGAAACCTACAGAAGGAAAACAGCTGGGACACAGGCCTAGTAAGTTCAAGGGGTAGCAGGGACCAGAGTGGAAGGAGAGGAGGGTAGGAAGATGCCAGCACCAGATCGACGAGGTCAAATTTAGGGCTCTGTGACTCACTTTGAGTGGCACAGGAAGCCACTCACAAATTTTGAGCTGAGTGACATATTCCCACTTCCATTTTATGATCTTTCACTCAAGAGGACCCCTGGGAGGTGTCCAAGCGGAGAGCGCAGAAGCACTGGAAAGCTGGGTGAAAGCAAGAAGAGATGTCGATGTCTCCTCTATAAAAATGGTTTAGACACTTTCTGAAAGTGTCCTAGTAGAATGGACATGGATATACCTGGAGATCTTACCTCGGGTTGAGATTTCTATGAATGACTCAAAATTTGTTTGCCAGTGATTTCAAATACTACAAACCATAGGAAACATGCAACCTCAACTTAAAAGGAACAGATGGTTTTTCATCCCATATTTTGATGTCTTTACTCTGGGTACTGTTGAATATTCTTATGTGTAAGTGTTTATGAAATGCTAACCAAACATACCATTGTTTAGAAAAAGGAAGGGAGGGAGGGAGGAAGGGAGGAAGGAGGGGAGGAAGGAAGGTTGGTCTCACACTGCTGTGTGGAGGTGGGAAAATAGGAAGTCAGGAGAAGCAGCCAGAATCTAGTTAGGAAACCTACAAGAATCTAGGCAACGTCTTGAACCACACAGGTGAGAAGAAGAGTGCTTTCTGGGCCCAGCTCCTCAGGAAAAGGCTATAATGGATTGAATATGAGATGTAGGAACAGGACAAGAGTCAGAAACCACATCAACAGCTAGGAGGATGCTTCCTACTTCTAAAGTGGGCAGGACAGGAGGTACAATCAAAGACGCTGAAGCATGTACAGTGAGTAGAATCTGTGTTAGACAAACAGGGAGAAATGATACTCAAGAAGGTGGAGACATGAACTTCAGTTCAGGTGAGAGGTCCAAGCCAGACAGCTAATTCTGAGAGCACAAAAGTAGGCACTTTACCTATAATTCCTTTTAATATTCTCAACCAATTTCTATGGTGGGTGGGACCTTATTCCTATTTTGTAGCAGACAAATCTAAGACCTGAAGAGGGTGAAGCAACTTGCTCCAAATCTGTACAGAACAGGCTCATTGCCCACCCCGCAACTGGGTGGGTCTGATTTCAGAGCTCACGTCTCAAGTCCCAAGAAACCCAGATGACAGGAGCACCCTGGTAGTGCCTGGGTGTATCCACATACATCCCAAGGTGCTGGGTTTGTGTGCTGGGGCTGGCGGGAATGATCAAGATGAACAACTAAATAAAATAAAGTGCTTCTTCCTCCTCTCTCTTCCTGCCTGCCTGCTCCCCTTCATTCCTGCCTGCACCTTTGCTTTAAAGAAAAAAAAGGAAGAAACCCAGATATAGTAACACAGAGTCAACAACTCAACAGATTGGGGGCCTGTCCTGCTCTGTGCAGAAAATCAAGCCCCTTCCTTGCGAAAGCCAGAGCTGTGCTTGCCGTCTGACCGCCCAGAACATCAGACCCACAATGAATGTCTAGCTTTTAGCCAGGGCCCCTGCCTGGCTTCCCAGTTTATACCCAACTCTCCATGGGACCAAAAATCAGGCTCTAAATACCAACCCACAGTGCTGGAGCCCTTACGCCCCTACCTGAGCAGGTACACCAGGGCCTGCTCTACTTTGAGGAGTGAATCATGAGTTTGGATCTCTCCTAACCTCCGTGGTGGGACTTGGGTCAAATCATGTGACCTCTAAGTCCATCTCCTCAACTGTCAGAAGATGAAAAGTTGTTAAGGAGCATCCTTTAAGAGCATGTAAAACATGTAGAAAGGGTAAGTTTTTCCAAAGATATTCTATTATGCAAAAATCTCAGCCCCTACAGTCCTGTTTAAATCCTGGTTCTGGGGCTCACTAGCTGGAGAGTCACAGCAACAGAATTCCTCCATCCTGCCCCTCCAGATCTGAAACGGGACAGCATCAACCTTGCATGGGTGTGGGGAGCACAGGGTGCTCCCTCTGTACTAGTTTGCTGAATACTCATTCCAGAAAAGTCCAGCCCATAGTGAGCCCAAGTTCCTCACCCCCACCTTGGGGTTGGCCTTCCTCCGAAGCATGCAGGAAAGAGTCTAGCACATTCCACTCAACCATCTGATGATGTTTCTCACTTCCTGCCTCAGTTGACTCCACATTCCCTAAACCCTGAGATCCTAACAGCCCACCTTTCCCCTTGGCCCTACTTTTTCAACTCCTGCTCAGATGAAAATGAAATCTCCTTACTCAGTCATCGCATCCATCAGGAAAGCTTTTTAGCAGAATCTGACCTACACAAAATGATGATTATCACCATTATTATCTTTCTGGCCACAGCTCCACACCAGGCAGAACCACAAAGGTATGGAAAGTGGGCATCTGGCATCGAACCATGCGAGCTTGATCCTGGCTGCACCAACTACTAGTTGGATGAACTTGGACAAGTCACTTAATTCAGAGCCCTCCTCAACCACAAAGATTATGTATTACCTCTGGATTTAGAGATAATGGTGCTTAAGCTTAGGAGGTGAAGCTATCACTCAACTAGAAAATGTTAAGCAGGGATTTACCCTAAGTCTGCATGTATCACCCCAAAGCACATGTTTCATGTTTTTCCCACCACTTCTTGAGACTCAGCGCACTGCAGACTCTAATGTTGAAAGCTATGGGATCTATATCTCAGCAACCTACTGAGCAGCCTTGGGCAAATTACTTAACCTCTCAGAGCTTCTATTTATCTTCTCCGTAAACTGTAGCCACTTCTCCCAGCCTCATGAGCTGTCATAGGAGATCAAACAGCACATAAAAATCTCAGGTAAAGTGTGCACAAAACAGCCCCTCTGATTCAGCGCTGCCCCAGAGCCGCTTCACAAGTCCAAGACAATCTGAAACACAGCTGTTCTCCTAGCTCTTCTGTGGAGCTTACAAGCCAATTGTCCAAGGTCACAAGGCTATGAATGTCGAAGGTAGTGCTCCAACACGGCTCTTCAGCCTCCAGTCTAAAGCCCACCCGAAACCAGCTCAGAGCAGTTCGACCATGCTGGAACCCAGCAGCAGCATGCTCCGTCACCAGACTTTACCTCCTGACTCTACTCTGCTTTTCAGCTGCATAAACAGATGGCAAATCACCAAGTCAGAAAAGGCCCTCTTTGCTAATGCAGGTTGGGGTCCCCTAGTTAAAAGACTTCTACCTCCATTCCAGAGAACATAAACAAAAATCATCTTGTTGATGCTGAGGCACCAAGCAAATAAAGTCTCCAAACACAATCCAGAGCACATAAGGGCCCAGGGAAGGCCCACCAAATACAAAGGGAAACCAGTGCAGCCACTCCGAAGCCCTCAGATCCCTGAGGGAAAGGTGTTGCAAAGGCCCCTAACAATCAAATTGACCCTGGAGAGGTCATGCATGTAAGTGCTGCATAAAGAACCTAAACTCGAATTCCTAAGGCATGAACCTCAGTTTTCGCTTGGGAACCAACCGGCCCTACCAAAGGATTCTGGCATATGCACCTACCCTCTGGCTTCCTTAAAAGATTCTTAGCCTCTCTTCTCTAAAGAATGACAAAACCACAGGCAAACAATGTTGATGGATGAAGACTGGCTTGGTCCTTTGTCATTGTCCTCTTGCTCTGCCACCCTCCCTTCCTGCTCCTGTGCTGAGATGAGTCAGACAGACCCACATGGATCATATTCTGGATTCAACTCGGGACTCCAGCTTGGTGGTTTCTGCTGCCGGAGCCAGTGTCAGCCAGGCAGTGTCATCCCTGCTCCCACTTTTACAAAATCCAGTGACCTCCCCAGTCTGCCTTCAGAGTTCTGTCCCTACAACAAAGGTGAAGGGAGTCTCCCGCTGATCCAATGTGCCTCATCTTCCAGGGAGGCATGTATTCAAGTCCAAATGCCTTCGCCCACTCTCTCACAAGTCCCAGTGTCCACTGCAGTCTTCACCCACAATGAAGTCACCGTGGGGTGGGGTGGTCCCTCCCCCAGCTCTAGGACCATCCTGTTTTGTGTGGCTCAGAGAGAGGCATGTGACTTAAATTGGTCCAACCAAAATGAAGTCCAAGACTGGGTCATGTCTCAGGGAAGAGAAGGTCTCTTTAGCTTTAAGGGTAAGATTTGCTGGCAGGTGACCTCGGGCTCAAAGTCATTTTACTATCACGGCCCAGCAGCCTGAAGCCCTGATAATATGAACAGTCTATGACGGAGCCATAACTGAGGTCCATTCTCTATAATATGGTTTTGTAACCTCACACAACCCCTGCCCCCAAATTCCCTCTATGGTTAAGCCAGATTGAGTTGGAATTCCTATGAAGTCTAATCATTCCAGGTTCTTCAAAATCTTATTTGAACATTCCTCTGTGGCCCCACCTCTTACTCAGCCCTCCATACATGTGTTATGAAGGTCAACCACCTGTCCCTGGAGAAATTCCTAATTTTCTTTCTTTATGCTATTTTCTTAACATGAGTCCATGTGCTGATGTTATTCTTTAACTTCCATCTCCTCGGTGAAGTCTCCCTTTCCCAGCAGGAAGTAATCGACCCCTACCTAGACATTTCCCACATCCTTTTCTATCCTAGACCCATACTTCCCATTAGGATGGCATACATTATAATGTCCACCATTACTCTTCTCCATGTCCCTAGCACTAAGCACAATGCCCTGGGAAAAAGAGCTGTCCCACAGGTATCAGCAGAATTGAATTTATAGAAGCCCATAGTGGGTCAGCTGGGTCTGTGAGTAGTGTTAGCTTTCCAGAAGCATCGTCTCTCTTATCTCCCAGCCTCCTGGGACCACAAGTGTGCATTTGAGAGATGGTGGCATGGGCCACCCTGCAGACAAAGAATGAGCTAGGGTCCAGTAAAAGATCAGCAAATCACTGCAGTATTGGAATTCTTTTAAGCACATTGCCTAGCTCAGCCCAGGCCACCAGAGTCCTTCCAGCCACCCACAAGGGCTCTTTCTGTAGCATTTCTATCAGATCCACCCCAACCATCATTGTGCAGCCCTCCCTAGCTCAGCTCCCCAGGTTCCAGCATCATCTTCGGCCCAATGTGTGTCCTTGGGTGAGTCACTGAACTCTTCCTGTCCCCCAAGTCTTTGTTGAAGAAGGTGAACTAAGCACTCAGTCTCTAAGGTGCTAGACTTCTGTACAGGAGAAGGGAATTTCTCTTCTCCAAGCCCCTCTCACGTGGAGATCCCCCAGACTCAAAGAGGAAATAAGGGTTAGATTTGCTCCACCCTCCAATCCTTCTTCTGTCCCTTCCTTATGTCCCAGGTAAAGGGGCACATTTCCTCCCAAAGAGTCTAACACAGTGCCTACCTCAAGTGCCAAGGAAAGGTCAGTTGTTCTCTCCTTCCTTCTTAAGACATGAAACTGAAGATGCCAAAATTTGCCAACTGCCTCATTACACCCAACATCTAAATCTGGAAGCTCAGCAGCATGTGTGGCTGTGGTGGGAAAGTACCCATGATGCCTAGGTCAGGGAAAAACCCAGCTAGTGTGACAGCCTCTGAATGTGATCTCGGGGCCTGACACAGGGGTGTGCTCCATTAGAACTTGTTAAATGAGTGAATGAGCATCTTTAAAAACAAATTAGCACCTCCCGGACTGTGGATATTTAGAAATGAAGTTGGAAAGATAGAAATCAAGATTTTCCCACTGGTTATTTCTGGAGGGGGTGCCGACACATGAACTTGATTTTTGTTTTTGGTATTTCCTAAATGTTCTCTAATGAGCATGTATTATTTGTACTATGAAACTTATGAATTCATTTTTATAAGGCATTAATTATTGTAAAAAAAAATAATACCACCCACACACCCAAAAAAGAAAAAAATGACTGTCATCACATGCCACAATCCATGCCCAAGCTAACCTCCATGCCTCCCACACTCCACTCCTGCCTGGAGAAAGCACCCCTGTCTTCCCAATTTTGTCTTGATTTCAGGAACCTAAGCAGTCGCACTACTGCCTTCACGTTTTAGCCTAATGGGAGTCAGCGCTCAGGATGGAGACAGCTCCCGTGACTCCATGAGCTGGAGAAAAGCAGACAAAAGGCCAGGCCGCCCATTTCTGCAGGAAAGTGTGTGTGCATGCACACACATGTGCACACACATAGACACATATGCATATATGTATGTGCACACACCACAGGCACACATGCACATGAGCATGTACTTCAATGCACATATACACATGTATATCGTGCACATATAACATACATATTTACATATGTGCATTGTGCACATGTGTATGTTGTGTCTATTTACACGTGTGTACATGTGTGCACTGCACGTGCAGTTGTGCACTGTATGCTCTAACACACATGCATGTGCCTGTGTGTACACACACACATGCACACACAGACACACACATACACCCCAACCAGCACTTTCCAACAACCCAGAAAAGAGTCCAGTCAGGACAGAGAGATGCCTCCCTCTCATGGGCACACCTGTATGATAGGAAAAGGCTGTTCCAGAAGTACTCCTGTGTGCTGGAAAACTTTCCAGAATTTTGTATGTGATCAGTGCTCCACTAACACATCTTCCTACCTCTCTCTCTCTCTTTCTCTCTCCGCTGTAGACCAAGTTCATGACCTAGCTGAGCCCCTCACTTCTTCTCATCTCAGTTCAATTCTGTTCAGGACAGATGAGCTGGTGGTGGCCAGAGGAGAGTGGAGGTGACATCAAGCGAATATGCAGGGAAGATGTTGGAGATGCACCACACAGAGGGGGAGGGACAGAACTGCAGGTGACAAGCAGCTCATTCACTGGCAGCAGTGAGAATCAAAGGGAGCAGGGAAGAGCCACCTGGGAGGGCGTGCATGCACCAGAGTCCTGGCCTGGTGGCTGCTGCCAGAGGGAAGAAAACTGGGGAGTGCTCGCAGCACAGAGAGGTGACCAGGGCCCTTGAGGGCCTCTGTCTCTCTCCCGCTGGCTTCTCCCTGGCCCAGAACAAGCAGGCCTCTAGGAATCCCCTTCGCTCCCACACTTTGTAATTAGCATTACCCAGGAGGTGAGGCTCCAGCAGCTCACACAGGGCCAGAGTCAGAAGCATCCACATCTGTGAACTCAGCCCCTCCAAGGCTCAGCTTTTCACGTGGAAAAGGGGGAAAGAACACCCACTTAATGCGGTGGGGATTCAGTGAGGTCATTTTAGCAAAGCATCTAAGAGTTCCACATGCGAGACCAGCGTTATCAGCATTTTCTTAACTTTTCAGGGGGTTTCTCTGCCCCACCACACCCATCAGCTCTCAGAGCAAGCACCTGTTCCTCAGAGGCACCCAAACACTGTGATGGGGACATCAGGGCAGGCGGAAGAAGCAGCCAGACCTGGTGTTAGCCAGGTGCCTCCCGTGCCTCTGTTTCCTCATCTGTAACAGGGCAAGAATGACACCAGGACATCCCTCCCAAGACTCACCTTGGGGACTGAATGAGGCAAAGCCATGACCATAGGGCTGTGGAGACTGCACACTGGAGACATTTTAGCATCGTTCCCCTGCCCCCACCGCATCATTCTAAATTAGGTTCCGTAATTCTCAGGGCCCCCAGTACTTTCCTTTCAGAGGTCTCATCGTAACTTGTAATTAGATCTTCTCTGTGTTATTTAATATGTGCCCCTCCAGCCAAGCTATGTTCCCAGAGAAAGAGCCCAGGGTCTCGCTGGGTAGTGGCTGCTTTCTCCACACTGGGTCCCCTGCCTACAGATAGTAGGTACTTAGCCAGCAGCCTGTGGGCAGAGAAATGCACGACGGGATGACTGGACTAGTCTCACTGGCCTGCGTGCTCATCAAGGTCCCTTCCAGCTCTGAAAGTCTCTAACTCCTCTCTATTTTTTAACAGCTTTGGAAGAAGAGCTGAAAACGAGCCCCGGAGACACTGTTCCACTGATCCCCGGGGAAGACCCAGGCTGGTTACTGTTGACAGACTTGCGAACACTCAAGGTATGCACAGATTTACTCTGATTTCTTTAAACTCAAGATGGGAGCTGCCAAATTTTCAGGACTGGGGGCACTTCCTGTCCTCCCTCAGGGCTGCCCACACACAGGGCACAGAACCAGGTCTGGGAGGGCAGCGGGGACCCAGGTAAGCGGTCTTCCCATGTCAGCGGCACTGAACAGCCAGTGCTGAGCACAGGAGGCCCAGACTCATGGGGTCACAGGTGACCCCAGCAGTCCCCGACCTCACTCTTCATGCCTGCGAAGAAGGAGGCCATCACCCATCTGTACATGGGACAAAGGGGACCCGGGGGCTGGCCCCATATATCAGGACCTCAATCAGGGAGAAAAACTGATTGCTCTGAAAGCAGGTTCCCAGGCCCGGCCCCAGGTCTCCTACATCAGCCCAGCCATGAGGCCTGGAGACATGATTTGCGAAAGCTCCCTGGACTTTTTGAGACATACCGAAGTCTAAACACTGCTAAGAAAACTGAGAAGAAAACAGATGCGTACAAGCATTGCCCCACTGGATACTGGATATAGAGAGCCAATCACCTCTGCCCTTCCAACTGAACTCTGGAAACAGAAGCTGAGCTAACCGGCCACAAACCTGCGTGGCCAGAGAGGCTGCCCTGAACCACTGGTTTGCCTGATGGAATCACCTGGAGGAGACCTTTACCGTTTATGGAAGATGAGGTCTTGACCCTAAAGATTCTGATGTGGTTGGCGGAAGACGCGGTGTAGGGCTGGGATTGAACACAGTGATGCAAACATGAGAAGCTCTGCTCGCCCACCCTCACCAGTCCACCCCTCACTGTCACAAGCACCTGTCACCCAAGCATCCAGAACAGTCTTCCCGGACCAGAGGCTCAGCCTGAGCCGCTGAGGGCTGAGAAAGGAAGGACGATCAGGCTCACATTGCAAGAGTCTGGCTTTTCTGGGGCACAGGACCCAGTCAGAGGGTCCAGCCTAAAAGCCTCAAGTCTTTATGTCCTAGAAGTTATAGGTGACAGGCTGAGCAGGCCTCCATGTCCTCGGTGTGTGAGAGACAACAAAGCACAGCTGTAAGGAAGCTTCGAAGTTTCTTCACGGAAGTTTTACCCTAGCTCCACCCTTTACCAACTCTGCAACCTCAGGCAAGCTGGCTAGCCTGCTGGAGCTCCACTTTCTTAATCTGTAAAATGGGATCACATTACCAACACTACTCCCCGCTCCTCACCACTCAGTGCAAAGCACTTAATGCAGCTGCTGGCACATAGTAAACTTCTATCCATCTCAGCCAGTGATAAAATATCAAGTGCTTCCTTTTGCTGCTTCTGAGATGCTTCATTCTTTTCTTTTCTCCTTTCAAGGGGCCGGTCTCCCTGGCTTCTCCTGCAACCTCAGATACTTTCTTCTCTAGGGTCCCTTTTCTTGCCAAGTGTGTCCAGTTTTTTGTAATTGAACTTGCTACTTCATTTCTTGGAGCCTCAGTTTCCTCATCTCCACAGGGGGTATAAAAGGTTCTACCTCCATATTTATTTTAGAAAAATAAGCTCCTATGAAGAATGCCAAGCACAGGCCTGGCCCTGGGTCATTCAACCCAAAGATGCAGGGGCAAGGTCGGGGACAGCTGTTCCTGCCCCTTGAGCTGAGGTTCCATGAAGACCTCTCCATCTGCCCTGGCAGCCATGGAGTAGAAAGGATGCCTCTGAAGGCTCCTGGGGAGTTGGGATTCCAAATTCAGAGCCAGGGAAGAGGCAGCCCTGTGGCCCTCAGCCCTCCTGGGGTGGTGCTGAAGAATGCTGACTCCAGCTTGGGGCCCCTCTCACCAGCTCCCCGTCCTCCTCACTCCATTTAGCTCTGGCAATCCAATTCCCTTTCCTCCACCCGGAAATCGATGTTTAATTAACACATTATTGGAAAAATAAACACAGTCTTCAATGGGACTGCAACAAAGCTAATGCAGCCCAGCTTGGGGGCTGCAGCCCATGCCCTCAGCCAGAAAAATGCTCTTCTCCTGCCTCTCAACCAAGGAAAATCTTCCCCCTTTGTCCCTGGAGCTCTCCAGCCAGGGGAACTCCAGCTGCCTCCCTCCGTGCAGCCTCCCTCCCTGTCTCTTGGAGAAGCCACCTGCCCTTACGACACAGATGGGGTGAGGAGGGGTCAGTACACATATAACCTCCATGGGGGAAGCAACTACTTCCTCTGGGTCCCCAGCCTCCACCTGCAAGGCTGGACAGGACCCTGCTGCCCTTCTCTCCAGACTAGAACCAGCACCATCCAGCAGAGAGGTCAGCGGTGTCTTGCTGGAGAAGGGGCAGAGGCCTGGGGCAGCAGACCAGGGTGATGAGTCCCAGAGTGCTCTCCAGCCCTCGGAGCTGATCTGAAGACTTACCCTGGGGAATATCCTCCTCTAGCCCCCATTTTAAATGCTCCAGCTCCCAGCCCTCTTCTCTAGGGTTCAAGGTAGAAAGCAGGGCAAGGTCTCAGAAACAGCCTGAGTTCCAGAGTCGGACTCACACTTGGACCCAAGCTTTGCTACTTCTCACTGCACGGTCCTCGTCAAGCCATCAAACCCCAAGCTGAGGGACCCCAAGCTGAGCACTGGTTCCCCCATCAGACAAGAGAGCACCACCCAGTTCAAGATATGGCTGAACACCCGGCCACGGAGGCCAAGCCTATTGCAAGACTTCTGGGCAGAGTGGGGCCTCAAAGGTCAGGCCACAGAGAGAAGCAGACATCAAAAGTTTTTAAGTTCTCTGCCTTCTGCTCACCCACTACTATCCCAAACAATGTACACTCCTTCCCTATCCAAGGGTCTGTGAAGGGAGGGTATTTGACACACATCTGGAAACTGAGCTTCCAAATTGTCATCAGAAGGACAACCAGCCAGCCCTTCCTGGGCTAGCAGCTTCCTCCGCCTAAGCCCAGCCAGTCTCTGACTGACCGCAATACCGTCAGCAAGTCCCAGAGTTGTCAGTGTGCAGCCCTCGTGAGTTCTGTCCCCAGATGTGGGAGCCGGCAGACAGGCTCGTGGAAGAGGTGCAGCTGGAGGGTCAGAGCAGAGGCTTCCGAGTCAGGAGCACGGGTTTCAAGTCCTGACCTCCCCACTTCCTACCTGCCTGCCCTTGGACATGTTGCTTAACTTCTTGAGGCCCATTTGTCTATTTGTAGCTGAGTGAGAACAGGCTCTGCCTCACAGGGTGTGGAGCAGCACACCCCGGATGTTCAGCACAGCAGCAGGCTCAGGCCAGCACGTGAAGGTCAGCTGGGGGAGTAATTACAGCAGAGCAGTCAGGTCAGCAATAGGCCTCATGTTGGTGTCAGGACTAGTCAGAAGACTTGGGCCTCCATCCTTTAGAAACGAGGACAGGTGGAAATGTCTCTGGGGAAAGCTTCTACTCCTAGTCATCTTCTTGTCTCACTAACACACTAACATGTCCCTTTCCTCTCTCTACCCCACTAATAGAAAGTGGGCGATGTCATCTCAAAGAAGAATGACCATCCATTTTATTACCTAAACCAGGGCACTTTTGAGAGTTAGGAATTGCACTAGGGCAGAGGCTTAAATGGGAACTATCTCTACAAACCAGGGCATCTGGTCACCTCGTCTCAAGGGCACACAGAAGTGACTTTCCATCCTCTCTCCAGGTTCCGACTAAAAGTAAGGGTTTCCAGGTCCTCAGAATCCATTTTATTCCAGGCTGCTCTCTACCACCACTCTGAACACACACACACACACACACACACACACACACACACACACACACACAGCCAGGATGTCTTACACCTCCCTGATTCAAGGTTAGGTGAGGGCCCACCCCAGGGGTGGAGTAGGGGGACTGCTAGGGTCCTTCACCCACATTTCAGGACATCATGTTCCTCAACCAACATCTGGGAAAAGAAACAGACTGAGTTGAGTGTCTGGGTCCATGTCTCCCTTTCTCCAGGAACAAGGAATAAGACTATCTGGGAGAAATAAACAATTCCCAGGTCACCAGGATCCAGACACCAGCTATCTGTCTGGATCTCTGAACAGAGCCCCTGGGCACTGGAGCAATCTTGATGGGCAAGGCTATGTGGGACTGAGAATCAGGAGCACCCCACCGGGGTCTCTCCATCCAGCACACTCGGTAAGATCTTGACCAGCACTCCTCGACCCCAGGGACCTTGGAATCTCATCCACCAGTCTTCCTCCCATCTCTCCAGTGCCCCAATCCTCCGGCAGTCTCTCTCTAACTCTATAGGAGTTGAGTCTGCCCTCATTAGAGGCACACCTGCTCCACTCATCTCACCAAGACTCACTCCCCTCTGACCAAGGAAGAGGGGACCTCAGGCAGCCACTAGCTCACTATCTTTTGAGAGAGGACCCACACCCCACAAGGTGGGGTGATGATGCGAAAGACCACGCATTACCTGAGGAAACAGGAAACCTGGGTTCCAGCTTTGTCTCAGAATCAACTTAGCATAAGACTTTGGACAAGCCTCTTACTCTCTCTAGACCTCAGTGTTCTCCTCTGCCTTTAAGAGCATTGTACAAGTTGGTGACTTTTACCTTGAGCAGTATAATACAAGGGTGATGCACTTGGGCTCTGAAACAAGACAAATTCCAATCCTTTATCTTCCATTTTACCAAGTTACTTTATCTCATTGAATCTCCTGCTCCATCAAAGGCAGGTAACAGTAGTATATTGCATTGAGTTGTGTGAAGAAGTAAATGAGAAACTGAATGTATCACCTTGGTACAAAACTTGATGTGCATTAAATACCTTGGAAATGGTGTCCACATGACTACACTTATTACTATGACTACAATGACAGTGATGACTAAAATCAGAGGTGCCATGAAGGAGCTAGCCAATCACTCTGAGCCAGGGAGCGGGGTGACCTTCCTCCTGAACGCAGCAAGTATAGATAGCACTTTGCAATTTCTCCAGAAGAGCTGGGACTTGCAGACAGGGATAAGACAATCGCTGAGGCCAAGGTTAGCTTTCCCAGAAGATGGGCCCCAAGTTTCTAGAGAAGAAGAGAGAACCCCAATACTGACCATGCCTGGTTCTTTTCTCCAATCAATGAATTTTCATTGAGCACCTACTAAATGTAATCCAGTGCTGTGTGATGCCCTAGGCCCTGGGAAAACTACAATGAAGAAAACCCAAGTCCCTGACCTGGGTGATCTTGCATTCTCGAGGGAGAGCAGGCAAGATCCCTGTAACACTGTGGCAGATAACACAGGAGTAGGTGGTGGTTAGCCCATTAGAATCGAGGGCAAGATAATGGTCTGGAAAGTGGTGGGGGCTAGGGTAAGAGGCTATTTTTAGAAGCTACTTAGGACCAGTCTCCCTGGTGGGTACCATTGGAGCAGAGACCTGAAGAGAGGGCCTGGAGCGGCCCCAGTGTGGCCCCATTCCAGCCTGGACTGTCACCTGTAGCCAAGTGGCTAGCTGCTCTTCCCGAGCAGGTGTCTGGGGCAGAGGAGGCCTGGCCACTGTGGGACCAACACACAGGCCAGCACACTTCAGCATGGAGCTCGGGAGGGGCGCGTCTTTTGCAGTCTCCCCTGAACACACAAGGGTCATGTAAGGAGACTGCAGCCGAGGGTCCCAAGAGCATTCTCTTCTCTGTGCGTGGCACAACAATTCACCCCCTGAGGCCTCCTGCTCCCCATTGCTCCCCTTTCTCTGGCAATGACGTAACCCTTTCTCCCTAGCTCCTCAAGGTCAGCTCCAGGAAGGGAGAGGGATGTTGGGCACGCAGGACGATCTGCACTGGGCTCCCAGGATTTGTTTTTCCTTTTAGGCCAAATGTTTTCCAATTTCCTTTCTCACTGCTAATAAAGAAGGACGCACCTTTAACCCAGGGAGAAGGGAAAATGGCGTCGGCTAGTCCAGGCAACAGTTGCCCAGGAGGGGGCTGGACTTGGGTTCCTTGGGGCCGCAGCCTCCCACCAGGCCAGCCGCCCCAGGGTGGCCGATGCCGGGAGAGCGGGACCAGCCTCCCATGCTCTGCCCAGGGCTCCTGAGGTTGCGGGGAAGCCCTCGATTTCCCCCACCTGGTCCCTTCTCCGCCGTCAGTCCGCGTCCGCCCACCAGTCATCCATGAGCACAACCGCCCACGGGCGTGGGGGACGCAGGAGCTCAGATGAGTTTCCCTGCCCGAGACCGCGCTTTCTCCCCCTCCGCCCTCTTCTCGACAACTCTCTCCCCCACCAAACACCTCTGCTATTTGCCCTCCTCCCCAAGTGAGAGAAGTATCCTCTCCTGGTCCCCACCCCACCTCTCCAGAGCCCCCCTTCCGCCGTGTCCAGCAAACACCTTCACTGGCACAGACAGGCAGGCAGGCTCCTGCCTGCACCTGGCGCAGCGCTGACAGCCCAGTGGTGCCCAATTGGAGGCACGCCGGCCCCCACCCTAAAAGCAACACAACAGCCACCAAGAATTTCAAGACCCGACATGGTGGGTGGCGTGAGAGCTGGGGAGGACAAAGACATCATCAGCCCATCCTCCCAATGAACCATGACAAGTCTGGGCTATTCTGCAGAACCCTCTGGCTTGACACAGCCCACTGAGCAGGGCTGTGTGCGTGTTGGCGTGTGAGAGAGGGTGCACATGTGTGGGATGGGGAGCGGGGGCCCAGGTCTCTACTGTCGGGACAGCAAGTCCCCCCAGAGGCCACCCCGACCAGACTCTGCTTTCCCCGAGTAACCTTCTTCCCATGAACGGCAAACATATATTACACGGATGGTTAAATTGGATCATTATCACCCGGTGCTTATTTGGCAAAAAGGAAAAAATCATTAGTGTCCTCTACCCCCATTCCAATTCCCTTCTCATGAGGTCTCCTCCCCGCAAGACTCTCCAACATGCCAATCCCATGAACTGCGACACACCACAGCATTCGGGGAAGAATAATGGCGAGAAGAAAGAGGAGAGCGGAGTGGGGAGAAGACGTGGATAACGTTACCGCATTCCCCGTATGAAGATGGGTGGAGGTAGGGGTGGGGAGAGCTGGGAAGGGGAGTGAAATCAAATGAAATCGAGCCCTGGGTCGCCTGTATCTGTGTGAGAGAATGTGTGTGCAAAGGCGTGTGCAAGTGTGTGTGTAGATGTGCCGATGTAGCCCTCCTATCAGAAGGCTGCATCCGTGTGGCATGGAGGAAAGGCCATGGTACCACTGTTGTGTTGCAAAAAAAAAAAAAAAGAAAGAAAAGAAAGAAAGAAAGAAAGAAAGAAAGAAAAAGAAAAAGGGGGAAAAGAGAAAGAGCCGCAGATCTATCAGAATGAAAATATTTTCCTCCAGAAGGAAAGAGCTAGAGAAAGGGAGAGACAGGGTGTCCGGGGTAGGGGAGCAGAAAGAGGAGCACAGCAGAATCGAGGGAGGCGAGAAGGGGAAATCGGTGGTCGGGTGGGGAAAACTGCACGCACGTAGAGACGCGAGCACACACGATACCCAAACACCAACCCCGGCTCCACTGTCCGCCCATGTCTCTGCTTCCCCTGCGCCCCCCGAGCTGGTGCTGATGGATTTCTGTATCTCAGTTTTACAGCAGTGGGCTAATTACAACCAAGCCCCCTCACCAAATTAACCCCTCCCCTCCCTCTCTTTTTTCCTCTAAAAGGCCAATTGAAGAATAATGTGTTTTTAGAGATAATGGATTTTTTTTTTCCCAAAGAGCGAGAGACAGGGAGACACAGGACAGAAATTCTGCAAACCGGTGACTTCCGACCTCACCTCCGTCTCCCCTCATGTCCCCGTTCGCTGTAGCGTCTCATCTACCATTTTCCAAGCATCCCCTTGCTCCCCACCACCCCCCCCCCGAAAGACCTTCCTACCATGCACATCGACAAATACACCAACCGCCACCCAATCTCAGTAGCCGATCTCCAAACCCCCAGCATCAATCCGCCCCAATACATCCTTCCCCTTATATAAGCAGCAAACCATCAACATATTCGGTAGAAACGCAGCATTTTAAAGACATCAACAAAAAGGAGGCCAGACCCCCCATTAAACCCCCAATAATTAATAATAGGGAGCTACCAGAGAAGCAAAGACGTCGTTGTCTGTCAAATCTAGATTCCCTTTGATTTCTGGTCCCCTCGTTTTAAGAAGCAATTTTTTTTTTAATTTTTTTACTAGAAAGGGCTGGAAAGCTCCAGAAAAGGGCATTCGCATAGTCCAATTGTTTTAAGGAACATTCACCCAGCCCTGTTGCTCACTTTAACAGCGAACTTCCAGCATCCAGCCTTTTCCCCTCTTCCAGAAGGAAGACTGGTTCAGAGGATAAACCCCTGCAGAAAATGGGCCAAGAGTCCTTACTCCCGACCCCCAAAAAAAAAAAAAAAAAAAATCAAACAATAGATATATCTCTGCACAACCAGCACACGTCTGAAATATCGTTTGCCCCAATATGACTTAGGCAGATTGAGCTAGAAGATGAAAAAAAAATACCAGCTTTGCTATGTCTCTGTCTCCTCCATCCTTCCGCCACGTACCCAGTATCCCTTAGGTAAACTTGCCCACTGTAACCAGCGGGACCATTTTAACTTGAAAGGCAATGCAGAAGCCCTTGAACGATGAAGGCAGGCTCCACCAGAACAGCAAATGCATAAAGGACTACTGCTTCAGGCTCCCAGACCTAACCTCTAGGTGCCCCCAGATAGACTATATGGGCATGAAGTCACCTAGCGCTCTGGGAGTTCAAATTTCCACTGGAACCTTCATCACAAAGGCAAACGGTCATCTGACCCCGAAACTATACCGTCCTCCAGGTGTGACAAGGAGCACCCCTCTCCCTCCCAGAGCCATCCCCAGGACCCCAGAGAGAAGGAATTAGAATACTGGGGTAGATAGTGGTGGGAAAAGAAAACTACCTCCCCAAGCGGGAATGACTGAAGGAAGCGGGGAGATATGACAAGCTCTCTGAACCCTCGCCTTTGGCAGGTGTCTCACTCCATCCTAGGCTAGTGCTGGATGATCTCTGACCGTTGCATAAAAATAATAATAATAATTAAAAATAATTATCAGGGGAGGGGAATCCTACTTTACTTCAATTCCCATTATGGTTGCAAAAATACCATTTTCTCACTGCATGATGATATTTCTACAACCAAATCAGAAGAGGAAGGCATGTCATGGAGGAAGGGAGAGAGTTGTTTTTTTAACAAGTAATCACAGGGCAAGTCAGCTGCAAAGCAGCCGAGACCATAGGTGGTATCACATCACTGGCCCAGGGGATGGGGGTGGGGGACAAGGTGCTTTTTTTCCCCTTGTCATTAAGATGATGTTCCTGAAGCAGTTAAGTTTTGTGGTTATAAAAAGAGAGAGGGAAAGAGCCGAAACTCTGGGCACAACACAATGCTTTGAACAAAAAAATACATCGAACCAGCCTTTAAGGTCACTGAGAGGCTTGCAAAACCCACAGTGCTTACACAGAGTGGAAGTTTTCAGGCAAGCCTGCTACTAAATCATTAATATAAACAAATGGAAGGCAGAGGAGGAAGATTCCCTTGTAACCGATCCAAACAAGAGTGCACACACACTCACACACACACACACACGCACACTCACATACACTCCCTTTTCACCTTTTCCCAGTCTGCCCACCTTCACAGGAGAACAGGAGTCCAACCTGAACCTTTCGGCTAGAGAGCCACCTCCTCACAGCCCTCCATAAAAAGATATCACACACACACACACACACACACACACACACACACACACACACACACACACACGCACATGCACGCACTTTCTCCATAGCTAGGGAAATCCCTGTCTCAACTCAATTTTGTCTTTTTCTAATGCTCAGAGCATCCTTCTTCTTTCCTATTTGAACCAGCCCATGGTGGGGGATGTTGGGGATATTAGAGAAGAATGAGGGAAAAGTGACTACAAAATGCCAAAAAAGTATCTGTCCAAAATAAAGTCATGGGCACATATCAGAGTAACCATCCAAGCAAATAGGAAAAAGACTTTGAAAAAAAAAAAGGGGGAAAAAGAGCAAAAACATGTTCCGACTTTTCCAACATCCGGAGCAAAAGGACCCAACTTCCAGGAGAAATTGTAGGAAAAGAAAAGCAGTTGAAAAGCTATTCCCATGGTCAGTCAAGGTTCTCCGATCCAGCATTCAAAAAAAAAAAAAAAAATCTAGGTTGGTTGCTCCCCACTGAAAACTTCTACCCTCTCAGGAGCAACTGCTTCCCGGAATGAACAGGAACCTTCTGTGGCTTCACACCCTGCCTGCCTTCCTTTCCCCCCAAATCTTACCTTTGCAGTTGAACAGAAGATTTGGGATCTGTCTGTCTGTCTGATGGTTAATCAACTGAGTTTGCTGGGTATGTTTCCGTGTGGGGAAGGTTCAAATTCCAGAATCTTTCTCTCTCCTTTTCTTTTTCTCTCTCTGGGAGGGAGTGGCTGGGAAGAAGGAGGGTGTTGGAGGTGCCAAAAGCAGGTCCTCGGTGGCTGGAGATGCAGGCAGCAGCGAGAGGGAGGACACGCTCGCCGCTCCCTCTCAGTGAGTTGCATGCAAGAGAAGATGTGTAGGGCAGAGCTCGGAGCCTGAGACTGCCGGCGGAGCCCAGGAATTTCACGCACTCCAGAGCCGGCCCCTCCCTCTCTCACACAGACCCCAGCATTTAAAGAGACAGCCAGGCTGCCAGCTCTGGGCATCACCTCCTCCCAGACTGTTTTGCAAACAGCTGAGAGGATATCATGGGGAGGGGCACTCTGAAGCCCCCTTGGTTAAGAAAAAATGTCCTGTTCTGAGCTTAGTTCTCTCCCCAAGCCCAACCCAAAGAAGGTTCTTTCCTACAACTGGAGCAGGAATTAAAGACAAAATTTACACTTAGTGCTCCAGTGCACTCAGCCCCATCCCCACTGCTGAAGATGCATGGGTCTCATCTCATCGCAGTGGAGAGAGCAGAGAGGACCCTGACCCAGAAGTATGCCTCTGTGTCCCTGAGTAGTCGCTCCTCCTTGCAAAATCTGGGCAATCCTTGTGACTCTGGGTGAAAGCCACAAAGCCATTCCCTCAACAAGTACTTTGGAAACCTGCTTAGGACAAGGCACAGTACAAGAGGCAGGGGTCAGAGACATGAAGGTGATCTGGGCAGACCTCGCAAGGACTCCTAGCAGCAAAGCCAGACAGAGACACAGCCAAGCTGCCCTGGGGAACTGTGAGCTAAGACAGACAGAAGCAGGGATTCAATGTTGTGGAGAATTAGGAGAGAGACTCCCTTCTGCAGCTCCTACCCCAAGCTCAAGACCTAGGAGTATCTAGGGCATCCCCAACCCTCTCAAAATTCAACAACGGTTTTGCCAAACTGGCCCAAGTCTGTGCAAATATTTCCCCAGTCAAGTCTCAACAAGAGATGACAGTCGGTGGCACCAAACACAAGGTTTTGTTTGGCACCCTGGTGCTTGTGGGAACACAACCCACCTCCTCTCTCCTCCTGGCCCCACTTTCTAAGCGCTGCAACGCATCATGTCCTTCCTCCAGCACCAACGGCAGGTGTGTGGCCGCAGAGAGTGACTGAGCACCTGGACAAGCAGCAGACAGGCTCTCTCATTCAGTCCAGTGAAAGCGCTGCTATTAGACAATTGAGAAAATCAAAGTGTTAGGGAGGGTCCCCAAGATCACGCATTTGCAAAGAACCAAGAAAGAACTTGAGCTTTCAGGTCCAACCGACTCTGGAATCTGCCTGCTCAGCCACACACTCTATTGCCTCCCTTCCTGGGATGTTGTTCTTATATTTCTGTTCGACTGGATGTTCTTGCTGCCACCCTAGCATTTACCCAAAACCAGCAAACTTCCATAGCAGGTATCTTCTGAACATCCCATGCACATCCTGAGAACAAATAAGGGCATTACATTCAGAGGAAATGACAGGAGAAAGGCAAAATCTCCGCCTGGAGGAATCCACTGCGCCATGATGGGATGTGCTCCTGTAAGGCTAGGGGAAAGAACCGTCACGAAGAGCGATACAAAGGGCGCTCGATGGAATTATCTAGAAACAAGCACTGTACAGTATTTGGATTGGGAGGGAGGGAGTAACAAGGCAAGCCTTGTGGCATCTGGGGTAACTTGGATGGACATGCAATTCTAGCAGAATCTACTCATCTACTAGTCTTCTTCACATTTCAGGTCATAACCCCACGTTTCTATGTTTCTCTGGGTCTTCGCTCTTCAACACCTCCATGGTCCCCAGAACATAACAGGAACACAAATACATGACTTGATGGATTACTTTCATGCATGATACCTTCCCCCTGGTTTATGCTCTGCCGGTGTCTACCTCTGCCCTCCTTACCTGGGCTTGGAATCTTGTACACCATATTTACTCTCAAGATGTGGAAGGGAGGTTCAGTGCACAGGCCGGAGTTCCTGGGGGAAAGATCATGTAACGACACCACCAGGGTCCAGCGTGACATTGGGAGCGCTCGGGGCTGCTGTTGCCTCCCCAGGTGGGGAAAGCAGAAGAGACTTAAGGGAGAATGTGAGCACCCACACCCTCATGGAGCCCTGGGCAGTCACGACTCTGCAGATGTCAATTCCCATGAACTCAGCCAACACCCGCCAGACTTGGACAGATGTCCCTGTGAGAAGTCCACCACACATCTGTCTACAGGCTAGAAAACATCCTAAACTCCTATCCCAATGTGGTCACCTAAGTGCCATGTGATTTGAATTATTTCATTCCTTCTCCAAGTCTCAGCATCTTTGCCCACGAAGCAGAGATAAAGCCTATACTTACTTTACAGGATTTATGTGAGAATTAAATGATAAAATGCCCACAAAATACCTGCCCCCCCCACCCCCCAAGAAATGCTTAACACATGTCAGCTACCTCAGCCCACAGATCTGCCTTTGCTCCTGCCTGGCTAGGATCATTCACTCTGGACTGCCCCTATAGTTAGATTCCCTTATTTCTCATCTGACTTCTAATATTCTAGTTTACTCAGTATCATTGTGGTTCCTATCATTTACTTATTTTTAGTTTCTCTTGCCTTCTAACCTACTTTGCCTTGTATATTTTGAATATACTTGCTATTATCACTTTATTTCATATAGCAGTTTCTTGGGCTTCTTAAGTGTTATTTATCTTTCAATTACTCTGGTGTATCCTTTTAGTCTACCTTTTCTCAAAAATCACTAGGCTCATTTTATCCCATTCCTCCAGATCATTTTAGCTATCACTCTGCTTCTTCTCAGTGATCCACACCCCACACACACACTCACACACACCGGATAGCTCCTGATTATGAGGTGGATCTGTATAAAATAGCAGAGAAAGACAGCATCAACGACGATGAGACAGTTTCCTTACTGACTTGTAATGCAACCAGAAGCAAAAAGCAATTTTGGGCATTTACCCAAATGAGGCTCATGTACGCCATGGTACTGATATTTTTTAAGGGAAGTCTCAATGTGGGGTGGGGGGAAGGGACCCAAAGCCCTCACAACCCTGCCTTTCCTGGCTCACACCTCTGTCCTGAGCTGCTGCCCAGAGGCCACTAGTTTAGAAAGTTCCATTGTGGGTCTCTTCTCTTCCTCCATGTGTGGCCGCTATCTTCACATATTCAGGGGGACAAAGATGGTTTCAGCTTCTCTCGAATGTGTTAGACTAGTGGTTTCATGGTAGAGCCAGGAACAATTTCATTGCCAGTCCAAAGGGTGAGTTGTTCATGACGTGCTGGGGAAAAAGACAAGTTCAGGTCTACTGATGATATTGGCAGTAATAGCAACCACACGTCACCCTACTGGCCCTCTACTTGACAACACTGAAGTTAAGATCCTCAGGGTGTGCAAAGAGCATATCTGGGTTCAAATCCTCATTCCACCACGTGCTGGCCATGAGAACTTGGCCAGCTTACCAGCATCTCAAGTCTAGATTTTTCTCATCTGTAAAATGGGGATGATTATAAAACTACCCTCAAACATTTCCTCTGAAGAGTCTATCGAAGACAACTATGACAGTAAATGACTGGAGGGAAATCCACAATAAAAAGTGTTAATACCGTGATCATAATGGAATTTAAAGTGTTTCCTCCCTGGGATGGTCCAGGTAAAATGCTGTGTGTGGAAGCCAGCCATCAGCCGCTGGCTGGACCCTGTGAGGACATATCAGCTATGAGCCCAAATCATTAGCATCATTGCCACCTGTCGGGTACTAAGGTAGATACTTGGTATGCATGCATTATCTCATTTAATCTTCAGAGCAAGTTGATTTTGTTGTGTTGTTAATTAAAATATAGACAATGGCATATTTATAAATCAGACTCTGCTGATAAAATTAGGGTTCTAGAGAAACAGCCTTCGATAGAGACATGCCTTGTGTCTTACTGACTCCTATATCTGGTTTCAGGGATTACTTTTGCTGAGAATGCTTTGGCTTCATTACACAGGTCCTTCCTTTTACTTATAATTCTTTCAATAATCTCTTTTAAACAGTTATAAGGGTCACGAGTCTCTGTTTCCTCGTCCATTGAATGGGTGTACAATCTGGCCCCTTCTCTCTGACTTTCCACTGCTCGATGCCCACCAACCCTGAGAATATCAAAAACTCCTCAAGCCAAGATCAAACCACTAGAAATTAGACATTAGACAGTCCCGCTAATCCCTGGGCAGCATTTCCAGGGATATAAGGTCTCAGGTTCTCCACGTGCCTTGCTCCTGAGCAAATTTCAAATTCAGTCTGAAATGCTGGTGGCATTTTGGTAATTTTGCCAATGCCCCTTGCTAATATCCCCTGTGCTCTTGTCTCTGCTCCCAGCTCCCAAGAGCTGTGCTGTGTAGCTGGCCTGATGGACTTTGTTTGACTTTCTGTCACCTACGAATGATGGTTCTAGTGTTATTAATAAGTGACTGCTTTTGAATTTGTATTATTAGACATACTCTGGGCCACACAGGCGGTACCACAAAGGGGCTGGACATCTTTGCGGAGAGGACTTGGTCAGACAGAATTCTCATCCCTGCATCCCAGTAAGAGGACGCAGGGCCAGCAGAGCAGTCCAGGGAGCCAGCAGCAATCCTCCCCATATTCTGGAATGTTCTGACATAGGATAGAAGGAGAACTAGGAAACCTGAGGTTTGCAGGTGGGGGAGAGGATAAGCCAGAGCATTCCGACTTGGAGAGTGTAGGTCTCAGGCAATCTTTTTAATTCCAGGCCTGCCTGACAGAGGGTATCAGCGCAGGGTTCAGCTGCCCCCAGGAGGGTAACCGAAGGGCATGTTCGTGGGAAGGTCAAAGTCTCTAACGTCCAAGTCCAATGGGAAACTCTCTACCCTCATTTTCCTTTCTGCTCATTCCACGGAAATAATATATTCTCAAGGCCTGGCTGTCAGTAAAGAGCCTCCGTCTCCACCATGAATCCAGCAAACTACTCCCAGCTGAGAGGAACGAGCCCTCCAGACAGGGCCCTGACTCCAGCGTCAGGAGGTCCCAGCTAGGGTGTGGAAGGTGTTTCCTGCAGCCGTACATCCCCCGAACATCCAGGGGTGAGCCACTTGGCTAGGCTGGTGGTGCCAGAAACCATTTCCTCCTACTCTGATAATTTTCAGAACATTTCTAGAATTTCCTGCTTGGGGATCAAACTTCCACATGGTCCAGGTATATTTAGAGTGTTTAATGGGTTTGAATGTTTGAGTGACAGGGAGTTACCTATTAATACTTGATGGCTGTTTTTCCCAAAAATAATCATTTTGATGGAGATTCTTGTCTCTTTCCAACTCCATTCCTTCCACCAAGTAGGGAAGAGCAGATGGGACAGGACACCACTTGGCTGAGTGTCAAGAGGGCAGGCCCTACATCCCAGGGCAAGGGGTACAGTGTCGTGGTCAAGGACATCAACACCACCTCTGACCGTGCGGGCTGGAGTCCTGCTCGCCCACATAAGGCCTGAGACCTGGGGCAAATGCCTGACCTTTCTGAACCTCAGTTTCCCCCTCCAGACCACAGGACTCATGATAGAACTGACCTCATGAGGTTGACAAAGGAAAGTACTCAAACAGTGGGGGTCACCATGTAAACGCTATCTGAGTATTTATTAAATAAAAAAATAAAACAACTTCCCATGGGCACTACTCCCCAGAAGCCCTTAATAAAAGTTTCATAAAAACAGCAGTGGTGATGTGCTGGCTCTGGAATATCACAGGATCACAGTGTGTCCCAAGACCCCGCCCTCCCCGCCCAGTCTGGAAAGTTCTTATACCATTCCTACCCCTTTACACTGCAAAGCTGGTTCAGCCTCAGGGGCAGCCATGAATTCGTGGAGTCCCATCTCCATCCCTGTCCTCATCCCCATCTCCATCCCCATCCTGAGCAACCATTCTCTGACCCACGCACTAGCACTATTTTTAAATGAAATAATTTTGCCCAGTGGTGGTGGTGTGGGGAGAGAAACACCATTCCCAGGATTCAAGCTGAAGATGGAATGATTGCCAAATGCTAACAGCTTTTCAAACAGGACACAGTTAAAAATATATCTGAAGTGGTTCTAACTCTAACTCAAAATACAGCTTAATTGACTGGGGAGTCATAGGGATGGGGGGATTGGGAAGTGGAAGAGGAAGAGGGATTCCCTTTGGAGGGACCACAGAGACAAGGAGAGACGCCTGATTTACTTTCCCACATGAGTAATACCTGCGGAAAACAGATGAGATTTCAAAGGAAAGTAGAGATACCAGAAAGCTTGTTGTTGGTCCATATAGATGCTCCTGATAAGAGCCACACTGTGTGGCTTTAGGGACACTACTCTAAATGTGACCACAGCAGCTAAAAGCTAAGAGCCTATTAGCAAAGCAGAATCTCAGCCCCCACTCCCACCCCAGCAGAAATGTTGAATCAGAATCTGCACTTTTACAAGCTGCCCAGATGATTCGTTTAAATTCCATGGATGCTACCCCAGACTCTGTTGTCCTAAAAGGATTAGATTTAAAATATTTCTCCCCATTGGACCTGGGCAGGAAGCAAGACCCAAGGAAGGACACATCTAAGGTCATCGCTGAGTCAGGTTTAATGGTATCATGCAGAGTCCTACCATCTCCTCTAGGATTTTAAGTCCCAAATTGGAATATATCATCGGATCTAGCCAAGGACAGCAGGGAATTTCTGATGCCTTCATTCTGGGGGCAGAAGACTTAGAATTTGGAAAGACTGAGTCAATTGCTCAAAGCAATTATTTCTCAAATTATGTTCAGCGGGTCACTGCTCCTATCATATTCTCTGTGCAGAAGATTCTTTCAGATAGATTTTGAACATAATGCACATGATTTTGTTCAAGTCTCTGAGAAGTTCTGCATAAAGTCTTGCTTACCATTATTTAATTCAGTGTTTTCCAAAGTTACTTTACCACAAAACTCTTTTTTTCCACAGGAGACCTGTTTATCTGAAAAACATATTCTGAAAAATACATGCTGGGATTCACCCACCACGTATCACTTAATCATATGCTCAGCCGGGCTGCAGGAAAGCATAGTGCTCCATAATGTTTCTTAAATGTGGGAGTAGGGAGAGGAATTGCTCTTGTAACAACCAAAATGCTATTATTCAATCTATGTTTGATCTCTTCCTATAACAGGGAGCTCACTACCTTACAAAGCAACCCAGCTCATCGTTGGAGGACATCAATATTTAGAAACATCATTTCACTAAGCCCAAACCCTCCTCCTCACACCATTCCAAGAAACAATTGCTAAAATCTCTTTCGCGTATGTAGGGAATTAATCGCTATTTCTGAGTTACCTTTCACATGCAACTCTAGTAGTAACAGACAAGTCTACTGTTTTCTACAGTTCAAGTCTTCAACTATTTCTCGGAATCACAGAAATAGGAGCTTCGATGTATTATATATATCAACTAACCCAACTCTTTTATTTTGCAGTTAAGAAAACCATAGCCAAGAGGGATCAAATTACTGAACCAAGGTCAAATAAGCAGTGAAAAGTTCACTTTGGGAGATGGATTTGAGTAACAGCGGGGTGCTTGTGTTCTCTTCTGGGTAAGAGAGTTTTCTTTCCTCTGGATGCTTGAGGTGCATGTCTAACTTGCAAGGCCCATCACGGAGAACCACGTAGACTCCCACCTCCTTCCTCTGGTTACCTTGCGAGATGCCACATTGTGGGGGCCAGATGAGTCACAGAGCTCACCAGCGTGGGGAGCTGTGTTCCAGCCTCTTCCCTCCTGGAGTGGCCAAGCTGGGACTGTTCTTCACCCCACGCTGCCTCCTCACCACCACTGCCATCTGCACCCTCCTTCTCAAGGAGCACCATCTGCTTTCCTGCCACCACTCAGCCGCCCCCAGCACTTTGCTCAGTTTCCTAACCCACTGCTTGAGCCACTCTCCCTGCAGCTTGTGATTTCCCTTTCTACAGTCTCCATCCACTCCATCTTCACCTCCTCAGCCCACACTTCATGTGTGCACACCTGTAACCTCCTGCTTTCTCACTCTCTCTCGCAGCCAAGCCTCAGCTAACCTGGGAGCTTCATCAGAGTGCAGGGTGTAGGCTGAGATGCTGCTCCCAGGTTATAGATGCTTGCGGAATAAATAAAGGAGACTCCCTTTCCGTCCCTTTTCTACCCCATTCTGGTTTCTCATAGCCTAAAAACCATTATGCAAGCCCACCATCCCTTTTCCTGCAAGGATACTCCCTTCCTACCGAGTAAGTAAGGCTCCATACAGAGTAGGTGTTGACTAAATACAAGGGATAGTCCTGGGTCACCAAGAGATGTTTCTAGAGATGATCACTGCTCACCAGAAAGGTCTGTACTATGGGAGGGCAGAGTTTACTTCGTACTTAAAAGTTCTCAATCCCTATATGCAAAGTGATCAAAAAAGAAGCTTGGGGCATTTATGAAGTAATAATGGTTTCCACTTCTTTGGTATCTATTCTATGCCAGACATTTCATATATAGTCTCTCATTTAATACTTGGCAGAATTCTTGTAGGCTGGGAAAGAAGGCCCAGGGAATTCAAGTCTAGGGCATTCTGGTTTGCACAACTGTATTCTTCCCTCTTCTCTGTACCCCAAAGGCATCCATTGAAAGGGTCCAGCCCAACTCCTAATTTCTTTTAACAGAGATTTCATTTCCCTATTTTCTTTTCCCCCTTTCCAATAAGTAGTTCTCTTTGATGACCTTCATTTCCATGATGCCAACCCTTAAGAAGCCCTTCCCACCCTTCCCATTATTTACTCTTCACTGGATGTGTGGGAAATGCAGATGTCAAGAAGAAACAGTCAGGACTGCTCCAGAAGCAAACCAGAGTCCTGTGCAAAGGGAAACTGTGAGAAATAGACTTCAGTGGCTAATGCCCTATGCACACTGCTGGTGAAAATAGATTTTAGGTACTTGTTGACTACGAAAATCTCAAAATATGAAAATCTGGCATGTAACTATGGGGACCAGGGAATCCACCTCTTCTCCCACCAAATGCTTTGATGCATCTGCTTCCCAACTCTGAATTAACTGGTTTAAGTTCTTCTCTCCACTTTGTATCCTCTGTAAATGAGCAAGTGGGCATTATCAATGTCAACAAAACTGACAAAAACATACTTAGAACTCAAGAAAATCAAACAAATATAGACAAATCACCTTTGAAGAATCCAGATTTATCAGTAGTTTCACATGATTAGTTTTATAACTTAACTCTTTGTTCTTCCTTATCCCATCACCTTTTCTCCTATCTTCTACTTCATGCAACACTTGCAGGTCACTTTAAAAATGACCCGCTCCCTCTTAGTATTGCTGTTCAAACTTGAACCACGTAAGAATCATGTTACTCATGATGGACAAGATCTCTACAGAGAGCATCTGGGGAACAAAAAACAAGCTTCTTCTTTTACTTCTTGGAAAGTCAACAAAAACAGATGACAAGCTCATGGGTCAGCCTGCCTGCCTCACACCCCTAAACTACACCTCATCTTCTCCAATGTCAATCTCCAATGTGAGCTCACTTGGAGAAAATTCTTCCAACATGTTGAGACATACCAAGCTCACAGATATCAAGACCTTTTGGCCTTGGCTCTCATGAGGTGGTGACTGTTGTTGATTAGAAATGGTCTCCCGTCCAGATCTCTCTTTATAAGTCTTATGCTGAATTGTTTTTCTTTTTTAATCTTCTTTTATGATCTTTCTTGAGCAAAGGATGTTATTAACTGTCTCTAGATTTCCCCCCGAGTCTTCCAAACTATTCTTGAGCGTGGATTTATCTATTAATCACAGTATGTTCTACACAGAGAGAATAGAGAAGCAGACAAACATATCTCCTGTCCTCATATACCTTGTATTCTAGTAAATAAAAAATCAATCATATGATGAAGGGTTGAATTGGACTGTTGGTGATAAATTTAATGTGCTACACATAGATGCAGACCTACAATTAGCAGTCTTTAAACCCATGCAATGTTATGATGCAACGTTACTTCAATAAAAAATTCTAAAATGGAAGCTGGCCCTCAAATAAAAACATTTGAAAAACAGTACAGCACATAAACAAGTGCTATTCTTTCAAAATATGAAGTAAAAGTATGAAAAAAATGTAGATTTTGATGAAAATGAATAGGGAAAGGAAGAGTTATTTTAGACTGGATGGTCAGGGAAGGCTTCTCTGAAAACAAAATTTCTGCTCTGACTGAAATTTAACTTTTAAAAAGTAGCCCCTCATAAATGAATATTTTTCAGGCTGAAGATAAAAATATCACTTCATAAAAAACAGCTAAAAGTAATTAAGATTTTAGAAGTGACGTTAAGGTGCATCATTTTCAGAAGTCAATATATATAATAAGGCGGGAGACATTTGCTATAGGAAGGATGTGAGGCAAGAAAACTAACCCATCAAAACACTTCTTCTTGCCTCAAGGAACATGTAACTACTTCCCAGGAAGTTTCATCTTCAGCTTTTTATAGCATAGTGATTAAGAGATGGACTCTGCAAACAGACTCTGTGGTATGAAATCCTGACCCTGCCATTTACTAGCTGTTTGATCTCTAGAAAGTTATATAACCTCTCTGTGCCTCATTTACCTGATATGCAATATATATAGTAGTAGTAAATCAAAAATTGTGAGAATTAAATAACTTAATACTCACTAAGACACATAACAAATCACAGACTATGGTGGTTGCTGTCTAAGTGTTTCCATTGCTGGATGCAGCCTTCGTAGACACCCATGCACATCAGCATCAGCTTTATTCTAGCCTACTCCACAGGAAAATTAGTAGAGAATCCTGCCTAAGCATTTGGGAGATCCAGATGCCCACAGGAAGTTGATTCAAGTCTGTGTTTGGAGAGAATTTTTACAAAGCAGTCAGAAATGGAGACTCCATTTATGTAGCTGCCTCTGATTCTTTCAGAAGCCCCTTCAAGTCACAGAATGGTGTTCATCTATATCATTTCCATTCTATTTACAGAAGTGACAAAGGGAGCCCCCAATCATCCCAGGACTTCCCTGAGCCTCCATTCGGCTACAAGTAATGGCAACCTTTGAGCTGGGCCTTGAAGCAGGAATATGATTTTTAACTGGGTTGGGAGGAGGTGGGGGGATCTGGGGCTGAGGCAACAGCATGAGTGAAAGCACAGAGGTGTCAAAGTAACAAGCTGGAGGAAAGGCAATCGAGGTTAGCACGTAGCCCAGAGTTGCCAGTAACTGGATATCAGTCCTTGTCTGGGCCAAAAATCAGCTTTCTCAGAATCTCACTTGATCTGACCTCTGTGTAACCTGTAAGTTTGTCCAAAGCTTAGCCCTTGCCGGTTGCCTGGCATGTTAAATGCCCAACAAATGTTTGTGGAATACGTGGGCTGTGGTTCTTTCATTATGTTTGCCCTTCAGGTGGGCAGTAATATAGCCCCTGTCATTAAGACAATCATTTACTTTTTCCTCCTCACTACCAGGAAGAAAACAAAATAAATGAAGCATTCTGAAGAAAACAGTTGACGTGAAAACATAAGAGCAGCTGTGAAAGTGGCCATTCGTATTTAGGATGGACATACATCCAGCAAGCTTCCTGCTCTGCTTGCCTCTCAGCGCTCCTGTGGGAATACAAGATGCTTAGAGCTGTCTGTGAACAATTTCCCCTCAAATTCCCTATAGAAGAATATTGCTTCCAGCACTATGGAGAGCTCCCAACAGCTGCCCGTTTCCGCCGAGCCACCTCCGTTTTCTCAGCACCGCGGAGAGCTCCAGGCCGCTCAGCAGGTGCACAGCTCTCGCATCTTTCACCGCCAGTGACAACTCGCCAGGAATGGCAGACCCAAGACCCCTAGCGAAACCACTTGCACCTTAATTCAAAGATTAGAGCAGAGCAAAAGATGATTGAGGTAAAAAGTGCCCCAACATCCAAGAACTATCCAAGGAATCTGCCAGCCCGAATTAGGGCTAGGGAGCAAACCTAAAGACAACTCACTAATAACGACCGCAGTTACTTTTGTGCCAGATCAGCATTTTTATTTCCCTTTCCCCCCAGAAGTGAAGTGCTCAAGGTGAATTCAAAAACTGCGGTCCAAACTGTGATCAGATCAACGTGGCTGCACCAGACACAACTGATCTTATCTGAATGGTGACTTTATCCACTTTGGAGAGCAGGACTCATTATAGTAATAAGGAGCGACAGATAGGGGAGGAAGAGCAATCACAGCAGAGCTAGGAAAAGGTTCACTTTGGAGGATTAATTCTAAGCTTCCCTCTTCCCAAACGTCATTTTTCACTTCAGTAGGAGGTCCGAGGTCTGAAATTATTCTAACTGACTTTCAGAATACATCACTTTGCAACTGATTTGCAATCATTTCTGCTTCCTCCTATGAAGCTCAGTGATATTTGTTTCACGGTCACCTGGCCCTCTGCAGGCTCTGCTTTGCATACGCTGGAGGTCTGCTGGTGGGATAAAGTATTCTGGAAGGTCTGAGCACATATAGGTAAGAGAGAGAGGGTATGAGATATCAGTACAGAAGAGGGGTCCACAGGTTCACAGAGAACAGGGCAGATGATTGGAAGGTCAAGAGGGAAGAGAAAGTGTTTTGAAGCAACTGTTTTTCTTAAGATAATGTATTCTTTCTAAAGCTGGTCCTCCATTTAGATACCTCATCTAGTAGCCAATTTAAGTGAGAGGGTTTTGTGTAATTGCCTGATTCTCTTCACTGCAGAAACTGAGTACTTCTAGTCTCACCGCAGCAACCCCTACATGCTAATCTCAATTGCCTTTCCTCCAGCTTGTTACTTTGGCACTCCTATACTTTTACTCATGCTGTTCTCTCAGCCCCAGATTACCTCCTGGCTACTCCTCACCTTCTCCCAAAACAATTAAAATCATATTCCTGCTTCAAGGCCCAGCTCAAAAGTTTCCATCACCAGTATTCTCACAATCATTTTTAACTCACATTAGGTATTTGTTTGCATGTGTTTCTCCCCCACTTGACTGTAAACTCCATGAGAGCAAGAGACTTTTTCATCTCTGTGTTCACATAATCACAATGCATAGTTCCCCACTCATCATAAGTACATCATAATATGCTTGAAGTAAATGAACACTTGAATTAAATTTAATAACATAGAGTGAAAGCCCAAATATTTTCTCTGTCACATTTTACCTGAAATCCTGTAGTGCAAATCACTTGGAAATGTCCAAGTCTTCCTGGTTACTGATTTTATCTCACCTAGTTAACAACAGGGAGAGTAGAAGAAGAATTGACCTGAAGTCTCTAGGGCTAAGTCCACTATCCTCAGCAACCAACAAGATGGAGCCTTTGCCTTAAGATCTGAACACACCTCGGGGCCTCCTATGTCATTGATATTTCTCTGACTGATGATCAGATTGAGGACACTACTATTGGCCTCAGGGTGCTTGCTTGATATTTTCTACCTTAGCAGATTCTTCTAAACTTGACTTTAGTCTTTCAAGGGTTGCAGTATCTCTCTGATTTTTCAAGCCCTAGATTTCCCTCCAAAATCATGCTCTTAGCTGCCAGATCTCTATTACCTCACTGAACCTCAAGTCTTGAATCCTACAGAGCATCTCTGTTCCAAGGGCCAATGCATCATCCCAGAGCAACTCTGTGTGAGTGAGCATGTGAATGGGACAAGGCACAGCAGTGGGTACCTACAGTTGTTTACACTCAGGGCATCACCCTTATGTCACTATACAAAAGTGGGTACACTCTCCCATTAGGAATAGTGCACTTCTCAATGCCTCCCAGAAGGAAGTTGATCAAACTTATGCCAGAAGAATGCCTCCATTGCCTTACTCATAACATCCTCCCTAGGAGTAAGCATCACCTCCATCCAACACTCTCCAGGCTCAGTCTGACCAATGGGAGGAAGGAGGGAAGTCTGCTGTGTCTCATATGGAGCCTGTCTCATCACTGGCCTCCTCTGGCAGAGGCTGGTGCTGGGTGTTTTCCAGCTCCCCCATTCCAAGCATCTCCCATTCCATTCATACACTACACCTGCATCTTGTTCAGCAACTTTCAGAAATTTTTGCCAAGTCTCAATGGGTAGGGTATAGTCTTCTACCTTGCTAGCCTCCCTTGGTTTTCATTACCTGCTTCCTGAGTCTTGAGCTGTAAGCAGGCTCTGTCTTGTGGGATAGTTCAATAATCTTACTTTTCTGGCCACTCCCATTTCTGACAAAATGAGGAATATGCAGGGCACATGGAAGAGAAGAAAAGCAACACCATACTCCAAGAGATGCAACAGTCCTGCACCCTGAATGGTCATGAAGTCTCACCATCATCACCTTCCAAAAACTTAGTGGCTCATTTCCACTGCTCCCAGATCACTTCTCATTGCCCCCAGCAGCCACTATTCCTCTCAGAACCAAAGGAGTTAAATCAGCAGCCCACATGTAGTGGAAAAAGTTTGACCTTCTTATTTCTTCCTCTTCAAGTTCTGGGAACCCCCCGCCCTTGATCCTCAACTTCCTCATCTGTAAAATGGAGACCACACATCATCCAGCAATGCAAATGACTACAACGGATGGATACGTGACAGTACCGAGGACCATGTCAGGCACATAAGAGCAACAGTTTGTTCCTGAGCCCTGGGGAGCAGGTCTCGAGGACTTCGCTGGTGAGTGTGGACCCTGAGAAGGTGGGGAAAGCAAGTGTGGGCAGCCAGGACTTCAGAAGCCTTGGTTCGGGGGGACAGGTTCCAAGAGCAGGCATCTCAAGGCAACTCAGGTCCTCTGACAAAGAAACACAAACAAGGGAGCAGGAGAGGCCCACCCAAGTGAAGTGGATTCTAAAGGGATAGGATGTCTTCATACTCTCACCGACCCGCTCTCTGCTACCTCACTGAACTCGTGTCCCGGAGCCTTCAGAGCAACTCTGGGCCAGGAGCCAACGCATCACCAGGGATCCACAAGGTAACTGACACCACAGAGCAAGCCATGCCAGTGGGGGCGGACTGGGGGGCGGGCAGAGAGAGACCAATAACCTGCAGTTACAGAGAATGCTCTGCTGGTAGCTCTGGAGCCATCACAGCGTGGGAAGTAGACCTTCCTCAGTCCCAAAGCCGGCAGCCCACATGGCAAAACCGTCCTGCTGGGGGAAGACTGTTTTTCTGTGTCACATCTCACACCCAAGCCCAGCTATAAACTATAAAGAGTTAAGAGTTTCTCCCGGCCGATAATGCCCCTGTCTTGAGGCACTTAATAAAGTCCCCACCCTTGCAGCTCCTGTGTATCACATTGTCCATTACAGAAATAATTCTCAGGTGGGTGGCCTAAGGGCCTTGGAGACGGTGTCAATACCTGCTTTCAGGAATCCTGGAGGCTCCTGAGTTCTAGCACATGTAAAAAGAGGGGACAGAGGGAGCCTTTTTCTGCTTCCAAATCTCTTAAGATCCTAAAGCCTCAGACTTTCCTGCTTTTACCTTGTTTGAAATGGTAGTTTCACATGGAGTGACTCCCTTTGCTGATGATGTCATTTTACTGCCAGGGGCCCCGGCTGGTCCATCAGTTCAGCTGTCCCCAGCATTGGCTCCTGGGGCTTGGTTGACATTCAGGCTTTGCAGGTGAATATATCTTGCATGGGTCTTACCACCCCACCCATGCCCCCAACCACTCCTGCATATTAGAATTACCTGGAAGGTGTTTTTTTTTTTTTTTAAAGTTAACAGTATGGTCCAACATCTATCTTGAGAAATTTTTATTTTATTTGTCTGGAGGGAGGTCAAGAATAATTATTAAAAGATTGAATGTCTAGTAACGCATGAGTCTAAACCACTGCAGGGATGTGGGCAGCCAAACATCTGTGCACACCTCACCTGTGCGCACACCGCACCTGTGCACACACAGCAGCCAACCTACCCAGGTCCTTGGCACCAGCACATGTGAAAAGCTGCCCAGGTGATTGCAACATGTCACCAGAGCAGACAACCTCTGGGCTAGACATGCCTTTGAGAAGAACATCCAGTAACTGAAGACCCTACATGAATGAGAGCAGTTCTTGGAGAAACTGAACTTTAAGGCACTCTCTGCACTAGAAAAGAAAGCGAAGAAATAAGGTTGTGGTCACAGGATATAAACAAAGGATTTCCTGGTCTTCGAGATCAGGGACAATGCCGCCTTGGTCTTCAACAACCTGGAGCCTCCCAGTGCCTGGCACACAGGTGGCATTCAGTAAGGTCTGATGGATGAGTGACTAGCACTGAGCCTCCACAGGCTTCCATCAGAGGTGAAGGGACCCCCTCCACGGGGAAGGCAGAGCCAGCGTGCAAATCTGCGCACGAGTGCTCCAGAGCAGGCTGTCTTTATTGGACAAAGGGAAGTGGGTATTCACTTTTCACAGCACGGTTTTCAGGGCCGCCACCTGGAAGGAAGCAGGGAGTGCTTGTCCCTGGAGGCGCCCCACCCCGATCCTCTCCTTGATCCAGGAAGGCTTCCTATTTGGGTAAGTTTCCAGCGGCACCAGCCCACCCTTTTCTCATCTCCAGAAATTCTGAGGGATGATTCAGCTCTTCCTCAGTCCCCTGCTATATCTCTGGGCCTGTTGTCCCAGCCTGAACCAGTCTGGCTCCTTGTTCCCCTCATCTCTTGCCAGACTCCCCCCAGAACCCCCAACAAGCACTGACCCACTTCTGTCTACACTGTGGTGTGGGTCTCAGACTGAATTAGAAAAAAAAAAAAAATCCCAGAGAAAATAGAAACAGCCAGCCATTTGGAATCTTAATGAGACCAAGTTCATTTCATTATGTTGTCATTTCCTATTTCACCGCTTTGACACTGAGGTACAGGAGACCCCAGTGGGCCTCTGGGCTTCACGTGCAGGACAGAGGGCAGGAGGCGGCAGGAGGACCTGGCTGACAGACAGGAGGCGACCCCGCCCCTCCATCAACCTGGAACCCACACAAAACGAATGGCTGCGGGAGCGGGAGGCCGCTCCTGGGAGGCCAATGACGACAGCAGATGCTGGAGGCTGAGGAAGGCCCTTTCCAGGTTAAAGAGGGGCTCGGTCCAAAGGGCGTGAAGGGAGGGGCCCTTGGTGCCCCGCCAGCCCTGTTCTCAAATACAAACAGAGCTGGCCTCGGGGCATCGTAGAAATTGCTATTATAAATTCAGATGGCGCACAAGGGGGTGCCTCATTTCTATTATTGTGCTTGGTCTCGTGAGCCACTCCAGCAATAGGATCTCAAAAGTGCGACTGCTACCCCCGGGGGCACCATTAGAAACACATTATTTTAAAGCACCGCAATAAAGCATGAACTCCAACAACTTCATTGAAATAAAGATTAATATGGAACATGTGTTCCTCCCACCCACATGCCCCAGCCCAGACCTTATCCCCACACAAGCACCTCCCTGGACACTGCCCTGCGTGCGTCACCCTCAGTTAAGTCGGGCCGCAGCCCAGGGGACCCCGGGAGGGGCACGCAGAAAGGCCAGGCAGTGCAGGGCACAAAGCGAAGACGCACCGGGAACCGGCTCTGAGACTCCGGCTCGTGAACTAACGGGATGCTGTGAGAAGAGGCCTGGCTTCCAGTCGGGGGTCCTGGACACTCACCGGGGTCAGCTGCTAGCTAGAGACATTAGCCAGCGCTTACCACTTAACCTCTCAGAACCTCAATTGCATTTTTGACAAAAGAAGGCTCTCTGGCCTTATCACTCCTGCCTCACGGGTTACAGTGGAGCTGAAACAGGTAGGACAGGCTGGATGTGGGGGAGACGGAACCACGGCTGCCAACATGAGATACGTGTACCCTTCAGGGTGCAATCGGGGAGCAGAGGGCTTCAGCTCTCCTACCGCCAAGTCAGAAGGTAGGGAGCAAGGCCACCACAGGCTCCAGGGTGGCACCTTCCTCTGGGGTGCAGCAGAGCAGGGGCAGGAAGGGAGGACCCCACCGTGCAGGTCACTGCTGGGGCCAGTGGGAGGGCTCCGCCAGCGGGACACCCCAGGCTGCTCCGTACAGCCAGAGATGCAGGCAAGTGGGAGAAGCAGCCCAGTGGGAAAGAAAGGCCAGTAGCCCTCTACTAACAGGGCTTGGAGTTAGTGTGCTACCAGAAAGGAGCAATAAATAATCCAAAAGCTCTCTCTGAGGTGCCCCACCTTCCCGCGCCGTGGTCTTTCCTGATAGCCTGTCAGCTCCGGGGAGAGTGGGGTTGACGCTGTTCACTCTCTGTGTCCAGAGGGGCCGGTGAGCGTGTCTAAAGTCGGAGGCGAGACCAGGGCTGGACTATCCAGTCCCTGGCTGCTCGCCCAGCCTCCTGAGGACCTGCGGGGCTCGGTCTGGAAGAGGACTAGCTAGAGAGAGCTCTCATCCAAGGGAAGCGACGTGATCACGGGGGGCTGCCTACAGTGAGTTGATGGACAGAAAAGGAAACGCATGTTCCAGGGTGGACTTTTTGACCAGTCAGGTTCAAAGGACTCAGGATCCTCCCTGAAACCTTGTCCCTGGTTGTAACTCAGCAGGGCCACACGGGGTGACTGGGAGCACTGGAGAACCCTGGTGGGGGTAGGGGTGGAAGACAATGGTGAGGGGGTCAGGGGAGGTTAGAATGGGATCCCCTGAGGTTACTACTGCTTGAGTCACCCATGAGGAAAAGGGAGGAATTCAGAGTGGGAGACAGTGGGCTTGCATCTCTTTCACTTTGTTTCTGGAAGGGAAAGAGGACTGTCATAAAAATAACTGAACTGACATCAAATATTTAAATTTCAGAAATGGAGGAAAAAATATAATAAAAATGAAAGCAGGACTTAAAATACATACCGGCTGTAAACAAGGCATGGCGCCAGTCTGCAACAGGAGGGCTCTTTCTTCTCTGGCTTAATGGGTGATGCTGCCATCGCTGTGCCAGTGTGCCGCCTGCCAGCTGGTTCCCAGGACGGCGAGAGTATGTGCTTGATCTCGGAGTGCTGGAGAGCAGAGGAGCAGTCCCGGGACGCAGGTCCCCATGTGTGGGGAGCTAGGCTCTGCGCCATCACCAGCCCGCCACCTGAGAAATGCACGTCATTGATCATTAGACACAGCCTCTCTGCTCCAAGGGTCAGGCCTGGGACACCATGTGCCCTTCAGTGAGCTACGAGAGCAGGAGGACCAGAAACCCCCTCAGGACCACACTTCACTAAGAAGAGACAAAACCAAACGCAGATAAACCCACACCATCTCCCCAGTAAATAGAGGGGGTGACATGGGAATTTGGGGGCACATGAGCACTCATGAACTGGGGGTGGGGAGGTAGCAGAACCGAGTGGAAAACCAGCCTTAGTGTTGAACATGCTTGTTCAAAATCAGCTGAAATTCAGGAATGCAGATTGGAAGAGGGATGTGGGCTCAGAGACAGGAGTGAGAGAAGGTCTAAAGTCCCAGCAGATGGACTGAGGAAGTTAAAATAAAGTAAGAGCATATTACATCAGGGTGATTTCCACAGAGGACTCAGCAGATATTTGCAACTGACTGGAGCAAGCTAGTCACAGCAAGATGCTGTACATTAAGGAACCAGTGGTTTGTTGGCACAGGTAGGACTGCAGGCAAAATCACCAGCACCACAGAGGAAGAAGGGACATGGCCACCACAGAGCTTTCCTTACTAGGAGCTGAGCAAGAGGACTAATGGGTCAAAAACCAAACTTCCAATAGAATGACACTGTGAAATGCTGAGCCCCCTCTCCATGGCAGTGTCAAGTAGTATCTGAGACAAGATTTCTACATCAAGGGAGCAGGAACCCTACATGAAATGTAAGATTCCATGATTCCATTCCATTTCTCTCTTCCTCCCCACCCTACACGACCTTACCCTCCATGCACATACTCTGTTAATGTTAACTACCCATGGCATTCACTCAGCAAGAGAAACTGGCTGAATACCAGAAGGAAATGCTTTAAAAGTAGGCAAAGTTCACTAAAATGCCAGGACATACTCTTTCAAATAATAATTTAAAAAACCCAAACAAACCTATCTTCCATGATCCAAAAGACAGACCCTGAAGTAATTTTGCTTCTCTAAGTTGTAAGAATCGTGATATCACTGCAGTGTTGTGAAGCCCTCGCCAGGGGACAAGACATTCTCCCAGGTCCACAGCTCCCTCTCTTCAAGAGACTCTACTTGACGTGAGCAGCACAGCTCAGAGCACAAAAGGACTGTGGGACTTCTGTTCATTGCCTGCCGCACTGCATCCCCACCTCATCCCACATTGTCTTCCTGAAGAAAACCCAATATTGTTCCAGTGTCTGGCAACTAGATATATGGATGGCTGGCCCAGCCCCAAGGAATGAATCTGGATCAATCTAACCCAACATGGTAATTCCATACCATTTTTCAGTAATTGGTTTTAAAAGGGCATGTGATACCATTCTGATCAATGATACCTGAGGGGGAAAACTTGAACTTCTGTGGAACTTTTTCTCTCTCTCATATAGGCATGTAGCTATCTGTATATGACACCATCTTGAGACTATCTTGAGATCATGATGGGAGGTCAACCTATCAGAAAATACCAAGACACAAAGGACAGTGAGCAGAATGAGAAAAAAAAAAAAAAAAAAATGGAGACATGTCTGAGCAACAGAAATACCAATGCTGGAATGCCTTCATCTAGACTGCTTGGTCTTGGAAGGGACATTATATTTTCTTTGTTATTAAAACCACTTTTATTCGGGCCTTATATTACTTGCAACTGGAAGCATTCTAACTGACGCACAGCATGCTGCTCTCCCCTCTGGGACCTTTGCACATGCTTTCCTCCTTCCATTGAGAACCCCCTCCTCCTCCCTAGCACTCCTCCATCTGGATGCTTATTCATCCTTCAGGTTTCAGTGTAGGTGTCTCTTGCTCTGGGAAGTCATCCGTGCCCTTTTTCATCTGTCCCCTCTCAGCATCCTGTACCTCCCCTCTCATGACACTTATTTTACTACCCTACCGGGTCCTTCATGAGGCTCTAAGTTCTGTGAGAAGTGAGACGGTGAATGCATTGCTTACTGCTCTCTCCTTAGTATATTGTGGGTGCTCAAAACTTTAATCATTTGACAGATGATAGGAATAGTTCACTTACTAAGCACTTTACAGGAACCAAGTTCATTTCTCATGTTCTTTGTGGAGACCCAGATTCAACTAACATTTATTAAACCTTTATCATGTAGCAGGCAAGGTGAAAGCTCATTTTGCAAATTTTTTCATTGTATTCCTTATCAATCTAAATTTGTACCTTATCTTCACAATAATCAGTGAAGTAGGCATTACTGTTATCCCTGCTTTTCTAATGAGAAAACAGCACACGGGGATTGAGTCACTTGTCCAGTATCACAAAGTTAGAGGATAGTTCGGCCAGAACTGTAATACAGATGTTCTCTCTCCACCACACGATAAAAAAATCAGTGTTAAGCACCTAATACATACATGCAAGACATGGTTCTAGGTGCTGGAAGTACATTGTGACCAAGACAAAATTCCTGCCTTTGGAAGGAAGAAGGAGGGCGACACATCCTAAGTAATAAAAGCACAAATGTATTGATTGAATGGAGGACAGATGAGGGATGTATGATAGAAAGCAAAGCAATATGGAACACCCAATGATCTTCAAATCCCAATACACAGATGTGACCCCACCTCCTCATCAATCAGTGGGATGACCTTGGAACAGTTACCTCCTCTGCACTTCAATTTCATCATCAGGCGCAAGTTTAGATTGATAAGGAATACAGTGAAAAAATTTGCAAAATGACCTTTCACTTTGCCTGCTACATGATAAAGGTTTAATAAATGTTAGTTGAATCTGGGTCTCCACAAAGAACATGCCCCCAAGAAACCAAAGGTCTGTAGGCCTGGAGGATGGTTGAAACTCCGATAACTAAATTAGCAAAGACTGTTATCTCTTGGCCTAGGATTCCAGAACCAACCCAGCTCCCGGCGCCCATTTTTCCCAATTATCTGCTGGAGATGAAATAGAAACTGGCAAAGTTGGGGCCCCAGATATTAATTTTGATATTTGATCATCCACTGTGATACATGAGAGGACTCCAATGTGTTTGCATTCATAAATCCCTATTTGGCCTCTAACATCTCAGTAATTGTCCAGGACACCAGCAGAGGACAATTATGAGTTAAATAGAGACTCGTTGGTGGATGGTGAAGGAAACGAGCTGCAAGGCCCTAATTGATGTATTCAGAATAACTCTGCACCAGAGTATTAATGCCTAGTGATTAATCTATTGAAAAAGTTCATTATTTCAGAAGAGATAAGTGGTAATGCTATTTTGAAAGCCATACCCCCCACACCCACCCCCAGGCCATCTTTTTTACTGCCTGATGGCAAGGGAAAACCAGATGTTTATGTAAAATAGAGGACAGTTGACTCCAACTAACATTCACAAAATAACATGCATCTGGATGCTCAGACCAACATCCTGGCTAAAAAGAGTTTATTATTCTGCAAAAAGAGATGCCTTTCAGGGTAAAGATAAAGGCATTACCTGACACCACATCACTTAAAAACTCAGAAGCTCCTAGATTATAGAGAAAAATTCTCTGCTTTGGGGGAACATGTTCCTTAAATACAGAACCAGAAGTTTTCTATTAAAAAGAGTGGCCTCTGCTTCACAGCATTCACCGCTGAAGTCCATACACTTGGATCAATCTGTTGCTGTGGCTAAAGCATTCCTGGAGTTCTGCCTTTGGCTATAGCAGTGATCAGCTTGTTCCACCTAGGAAAGTCAAGTTGTTCACTCTAAAGTCACAGGTGTTGCTGGTTTTCCCAAAACATATTAGACTATTTGATAATTAAGATACCTCTGCTTGATTCTTAATGACTTCTAGCTATTTAAAAAAAAAAAAAAATTCATCCGCTAAAAATATTTGAACCACTGAAGATGCTTAAAGCGATGTCACAACATCTTTTTAAATAGCCATGATGGCAGTAGAAAGATGATTGTCTCAATACAGTGAATGAACATGTCCATATCGGTGCGTGTGCTCACATCCGTATTGCAGATACATGCAAAATCATCAGGCCGATATACATTTGTTTTGACAGGGGGCTTCTCAGGGTCCTTGGGTTATAGATAATTTAGTTTTTAATTGTATTTGCCTGTACTTTCCAAACTCTCTGCAACAAACCTATATACCCTTTTTTTGTAACCAAGAAAAGACACAATAAATATTTGATAAATGTGTTTTTAATGTTCCAGGCCCTGAAGGCAACTTCAAATCAGAAGTTACAACAATACTTGGCTCAGGAACGTGTCAATGGATTAAATGCATTGCCTTCCTTGCTACAACTTTTGAAGGGCACCACCCTCATTTAGACGTACAACTGCTATTCTGTTTGATTTTTTTTTTGAGAATCACTCTCCATTAACTTAGTACCGCGTTGTATTAATGTCATTCCCTCTGAGCCCGTGGCAACTAGGCTCTGTGATGAAGACCTTCCAGGAAGTGCAGTCACTGAGCCCCATGGACGGAACCCAAGACAGGCCTGCAATATGCCAAATGCATTTCTGCTACATAGGGTCATGGTCCAGAGCGAGGCCCTGAATTTCCTCTGAAAACCCCTGTGTGGCACTCACGAAACCTTCCTACAGGAGAAAAGCAAAGAGCATGACCCCATCTGAAAAGTAATTTCTTGTGTTTTCCATCACCAGATATCCAGGAATATTGGCAAGAAGCAGTAACAATAACCTTGCTGTAATGGCGGGACAGTCCCAGGTGTTTAAGGTACTGTAGGCAGATGACAACTTCTGCTCCCTTTTCAGGGACCGGTTGTGGCCCCAGACTCAAAAAGCTTTCTGATGTCACAGCTGGCGCTAAAATCAGCAAATGTGTTGCAGAAGAAATGCATGAGGTGGGGCCTGATTTAAATACAATAGCAAGAAAGAGGGAATGAACGTCCTTGCAATAAAGAAAATGGAGCACTTGGATTCTGAGCTGAGTCCTTCAAATTTCCAGCAAATCACTGTTTCTTACAGGGTGTCTCGCATTTTGGTGTCTCGCATTTGCCCAATTTATGACATCATCTCCCATCTTTCTGATGTGAAATCACCAAGAACTCTCAATAACCACAACCGAAACACAATTTGCATTCTGCTATGGGGGGAAAAAAAGGAATTGGGAAAGAAAAGGATCATTATCCTGAGTTTCCAATGACCTACATATGTTTGGCAAAATGGAATTTAGGAGTGCTTTTGTCCTAGATGATGCAGCCCTTGAAGAAGGGCAGGGCAGCTGTGGGCCAGCGGGGCTGAAAGAAGCAGAATAGGTGATTAACATCTGTTGACTTAATTCCTTTTAATCTATACAAACTCTTAACAAAAGCCTGCGATTCTAGAGAAAACTATCTGGACAGGGAGAATTGATCAGGAAGAAGGACTATAGTAACTAGCTGGCATCCTCATATCTCTTTAGCTGATAAGTACTCAGAAGGGATATGCAGTTTTGTTGTATCTAAACTACAATTCAACAAGCTGACTTTAAAAAGGAGGAGACACAAAAGCAGTGAGTGAATAAATTCTGTAGAATTCCCGCCTCCTTCCATGTAACTCACTCCTGGAAATAAGCAGGAGGTTACACAAGGCACCCACTTTGAGTTACTGGGGTTCCCATAGATGGTGAATACCGTCTCTGAGCACTTCCTTTACCCCTGGCCCAGGTATCAGATACTCCAATGGAACCTTGAAACCTCTTAATGTCTTCAGCGATAATAAAAGCCTTCCTACTGTGAAACATCTTTAAACTGTTCTGTACCTCTGAAAAACAGACTCCTGCAAGGTATAACTGTGCATCGGTAATGATGTAAGAGAGAAATACTTGCCTTGCCAAGGAGCTAATCAGTCACTCAACACCTAACCTTTTAGAAAGAATTCATGCACACTTCACTGGGCTCCCTGTCTGTCTAAAAGCAGGAACGCATCTTGGGATATGTGTGATGATAGCTCAGCAGATGGCAGAACTTTAAATATGAAAAATAGTTAACCAAACTACCAATAGTCTTTGAACATAAGTTCTTTTGAGACATAGTATTAGACTCTGGAGGAGACCAAGGGTAAAAAGTAAGCTTTGGGCTTTGGTAATTTTTGATCAACATTGGGAAGCTGAGCAGGACACGCTTCAAAGACTGACTACTTCAAAAAAATGTTATATTACATTGTGTATCTGTCTTCTTAGTTTAGCAATTTATAATCATCCCCTTTATATAAATTAACTCAGTCTTTCCTCTAGACCTATGAAATATGTGTTAACCACCCTGTCTTATAATGAGGTAATATTAAACAACAGCAAAAGATGTGGCATAACACAGGACAAAGTGAGAGGCCAATGCATAGAATGGGCAATATATGCCATTGGTCTGGATTCACAAAGGAAATGGGATGTGAGACTAAAGCTTCGAAACAGTTGAGTAAAAGAGAAATAAGGCATTGAACCTAGAGTAGTGTATACAATGGCTGTCAGAGACTTAGTCACTGAGCTATGGAAGACCTTGGCCCTGGACATAGTGTAAGGTCCATGCTTATTTTAACCTCATACAATGACCATGAATGAATGAATGAATGGAGAGAGAAGGGGAGAGAGGGGAGAGGGGAATAGAAGGGGAGAGAGGGAAAGAAAAGGGAAGAGGGGAGAAAGAAGGAAGAAGAGGGAAGGAGAGGGGAAAAGGATGGAGATGAAGAAGAATAATCCTTCAGTCTTATTTTAAGGGCACTGATCCCACTCATGAGGACTACACTTTCACACTGCAATCACTTGTCGAAGACCCCACTTCCAAATACCATCACATTGGGGGGTAGGGTTTTAATATATGTAAACTAGGGAGGGACACAAAAATTCAGTTCATGACAAATGGATCTCAAAAAGGGTTACACTGTGATGATCAGAAAGACAAACCTAGGTGTCAAGCCCCTGAATTGTGTCTACATACCCAACAGCATTGACAAGCCTGATCAGTCTTAACTATTCCTTTATTCTTCTATCTCTAGCTGATAAAACGAAGGAAAGAAGGGAAGGCGAGAAGAGGGAAGGAGGGGAGGGGTTTTTTAATCTCGTGATTATTTTGTAGTTTAATCATCAGCTAGCCCTCCAGAAACCTCTTATGGAAAACAAAATATTGTGAAATGATGTAATTACCAAATTCTAGAATATTCTTGGGTTTCTATGGTAAAGAATATTTAGCTTCTTCCCTGACGCTTTTCAAACCGTAAGGTAGACCCAGTTGGTAGGCAAAGAAAAAAAATGGCTTAAAATAAATTGTAATGTTTCACTGCAATATATCAGTCACTGAATTTTCCCAAATAGCATTAACCAGAATGTAAGAGTATCCCTCTGTCTGATTCTAAATTCTAAGCCAGTTGCTTTGGAGCTGTGTGCTTTTCCCTGCTCCATGGTCTGACCTTAATGGTCAGATATTGCCAGCATTCTTTCTGCAAGCAAGCCAGTCTTATTCCATATCACACGCAGCTTAGATTCAACCACAGAGGCAGCCTGGAACTGCACAGCTTTTGCATTTCCCTGGAGAAAATAAGTCTTAAGCAGGCATCTTATCCAGATGTATCTTCTCCCTCCAGATTGGGTCTTATCATCAGTTCAGTCACCCTCTTAACCTATTTCTGAGAAATAAAGATAGGGGGCCAGAAAGCATGATTGAATGGCACCCTCTCAGACTCCTACGCAAGTGCATCGTTATTCTGCAGTTAAATTTTTTGAGAGGTTGAACAAGTCAATGTTACCAACTGAGTGATCCCATTACGGAAACTTCAAAGGATTAAAATGAACATCATGGTTTCTTATGTAGGACAGTATTTCAAAGTTCAAAATATTATTCCATCTGGAAGACTAGATAGAACATGTCTCTGCCATGTGTATGTGTGAATGGTCTTAAAAGATAATGGCCGTCCTATGACTGATGGCCTCTACTTCCTACAATCCTGTCTACTATAATATAAACTGCTTCTTTCCAAGAGAGATGCTGTTCATTTACAGGTAATGCATGCCATGTCATTTCAAGTAACACAATTGCTCAGCCTCCTTCTTTTCAGATTATCAGCAAGAGTGCTAAGAGCAAAAAGAAGCCAATACCTCTGAACTGGGGGAACACAGGCATGATTGACCTCTTCTGTGAGAGGATCCTTCCACCTTGGAAAGGTTGAGATTTAGGGACAGCAACCTGGGTCTGGAAGTGAAGACTCTCATCCCTAAGAAAATGACTCTAGTGACCTATTCGGGTGGGAGGGATGGTGAGGGTTACATGCTTAATATTTATTGAGCACCTGCAGTGATCTATGTCCTGTTCAGAACATAGCAGAGGAGGCATAACTTTTCTTTCAATCAGGTTAATGAGGAATTGATTTTTGAAGCTTTTTAAAAACACAAAGTACGATACCAATGTTAAACACCAATCATATGGGGTGTGGCGTTCACCTAGCTGACTGCCTGGTATGCAGGAGAAATGTGGGCGATCGATAGCAGACCGATAGTTCTTTCCCAGGGTGGTGTTAGAGTGCTTTCGCCTCAGCAGCTTCTGCAAAGACTCACCATGTATTTGCTCCAAGCTATGCTAGGAATCAGAAGGGGATTCAACTCCTTCCTGTGAGTAAATGGTACCTTGATGGTCAGGACGCGAGGCATGAGCAAAAGGCAGAAGGAAGACCTAGGCCAGGAGCAGGCACAAGGCTCTGTCACAGCCTTTTACAAAATGTTATGTCATGGTTTTTCAAGACAACTGAGCCACCTGGTGTTGAAAAGTTAACAACCAAAGCTCTTTTCTCTGCCTTCCTTGGAGGGCAAATCAAGCTTTTCCCAAATGACCTCAAGACATCGTGAATCACTATCCTCTACCACGAAGGTGAACTCAGCACTAAGCTTACTAACTACAGACATTTCCAACTCTGCTCTGGGAATACTCAGGAGCGTCTACTGTGTTCATCACATTTGGGTTGTGCAGACGGATTTGAATCTGTGAGGGAGATCTGAGAAAGACACACATCCAGACTGGCCACAAAAACAAAACTAACAATAGTCATCATTTATCGAGGATGTAGTTTGCGCCAGAACTGTGTCAGTCATATACTTTACTGGCAGCACCTCATTTAGTCTTCACAACAACTCCATGGAATATAGTATCATTGCCATCACTACAAATGAAAAATTGAAGGTCAGAAAGAAGTAAGTTGCCTAGCGGGTAAATGTTAGCCTTGGAATTCCAGTCCCAGAGTATCGGACTCCAGTGCCCTTATCACTTTACTATCTGCCTCCTAACAATTATAGCTACCACCTACTAACACTTACCAACATGCCACGTGTAGTGATGGGTAGATTACACGATGTCATCTCAAAGCCTAGGCAATGACAATGAGTAACACGGGGGCTCTGAATCTGCTGAGGACTGACTTCAAATTCCACACTAAGATGTCTCCTAAGCGAGGAGTTAAAGGTCACTGCCCACAACAAGGTCATCACCCAAGTCAGAAGTAAATCTTCGGATGGTATCAGGGTGGGTTCTCCTGGTGGGACAATAATGCAGCAAGAACTCACTGAAATACGTAAAATGTCCATCTGAATTCACCCAAAAGTCTCAATTATAAACACATTTTAAGAAATATGTTCTTCACTTTTGATAAAACCATATAACTAGACCTAAGGTAACAATGTATTGCCCAGCAAAAATCCTGACTAACTAAGACAAATTCTGTTCATGATTCCTTTTACTTTTTGCAAATTCTAAAGTTTCATCTTCTCTTGGGAAATTGAAAAATTTCCTCTAAAATCCAGCTTCTGCTTGAGTTATGATAAACTCCAAATTAGTGGTCCCTCAGTAGGATCTGTATTAATGAGCATATCTTTTATCTCATATTGGCTTTTTTTAAAATAACTCGTTTCCAAAGAATGTAAATGGTTGGAGTATATCATCTCATTTACTTTAATATAATAAAGGAAAGGATAAACTGTGATCCAAAATGAAGTTGCATCTCCCAAGTCACACATTGAACTGAAAATAGAATGCAAACTGCTCCATCAGGCCTTCTGGTCAACCCAGGTTTGCTTCCTTGTTTCTTCTGCCTACTGTGGCAAATCAGGCCTTGTATTCGTCCTTGACAAGTGAAGTCTGGACCTATTAGTCTAATTGTTCATGTCTTTCTGTATAAATTAATGATTAATAATGCTATTTCTAATTATGTATTATTAATAATGATGTCACATTTAATCATAATAAAGGTTAATCAAAGAAAACCTTTAGTACCCAGTCCAAAAGGAAGAAAACAAGGAATGCATAAAAGATTGTTTATTCATCTGTTTTTAAGTTTAGGAGAAACAAAGAAGTAGACCATGACATGTACCTGAACTGCTAGTGATTGCCTCCCACCCTTGGCTTCCTCCTCACCACAATACCCCAGTTTGGTTTCAGCTACAATATACTCAGCTGAAAACACTGACATTCCTAAACTTCTTCATTGCTAGTAATCATAGGATTGAGAAGTTCATGGGGGATTTTGGAAAAAAAAGTCTTTTTTCCCAATAGTGGCACTTCCTCTTCTTGTCTCCTCTCTCCTCCTTTCTACCAGGAGCAGTCACCAACCCTGGAGGCATAGCAGCCATCTAGCAATCATGAGGATGTAGTCACATACTATGAATGACAAAGAAAACAGAAGAAGCTGTGGTCCAATGACTTGCATGAGCCTCTATACTGACTGTGGAGCCTCTCACCTCTGGGCTTCTCTTGGGTGGGAAAAATATTATTTAATTCCTGTACTTGAGATTTCTATGATCTTCCACTGAAGAGATTTTTTTTTTTTTAACAGGTAATCAAGACTTAGGGTGTTTAAGAGTTCAAAAGGCCTGTTGATGTCACCTAATTAAAACTTTTGAAACAAATGAGGAAAAAGAGCAGATTAGAGGAGAGATGCCCTAGGTCACAAAGCCAGCATTTCATTTCTGAGTCCAGTGTGGTTCCTATCATCCCATGTTGCATGTCCTGGGGACTTCAAAAGACTAGGACGAACTTTAAAGAGAAACACTTCTCAGATAACCAGATAAAAGTAATAACTATGTAAGAAAATAAGCTATACTTGATATCTAGACAGAGATGCATTCAAACACTCCGTTAAGTAAGTCCTCATAAGAGAAACAAACGTCAAAAAAATTAAAAGCTCATGGTCCTCCCCTCTATGGCTAGAAATTGGAAACAGCAGTTTATTAAATTGTGGTAGCAATCTCCCCAGAGTCAGCTGGAAATAGTAATGTTGGTTTTAATATTCTTTGAAAGAAAGTGGAAAATTAACTTTTTATTTGAGCAAAAGAATTCAAAAGGCAGCTTGTCTTCAGCGTGCTCTATGAGGTCTCTGTAACGAAGTCTTCCCTGTCTCTGAGGTTTAGAACATGGACTCGGGTCCAACTGCCTGGATCAAATCCTAGCTCGCACTTTTCCCAGACACGTGAGCAATGCAGCCTTCACGAATTTCTGTTCTCCCACCTGCAAGATGTGCACAAAATTCATTCTTGCAAGGTCGTGAACAGTAGTTGAGCTAATTTATGTAAAGTGATTAGAAGTGTATTCATTCATACATGCGTATGTACATATTATTTTATCCTAATAGACATGGTCACAGGGAATAGAAGACTAGGGAGTTCAAAGAAAAAGAAAACCCCAGTTCCCAGGAAATTGTTTAGCAAACTGAGAGAGAAAGCATCCAAATGAAGACTTTTTCTTTCTTTTTAAGGAAAGGTGTAGGCATGAAGTGAGCAGGCAGGGGAGAAAGAAGCACTTTATTTTATTTACGTGTTCATCTTGATTGTCTTGGCCCTGGGACACGGATCAGGGTTCTTGGAATGGAAGTGAACTGTGCTCAGTCAGAGGCAACAGACAAGACTGCTACTCCACCAGGGTGCACCAAGAATAAATTTCTGATTTCAGTGACTCAACCTAATATTTGTGGAAGGAAGGGAGGGAGGAAGAGAGGGAGAGGGGAGAGAAGGAAACATTAGGAAGGGAGGAAGGGAGTCGGGAGGGAGAGAGGAATGAAGTAAGGGAGGGAGGGAGGAAAGGAGGAGGGGAGAGAAGAAAGCATTAGGAAGGGAGGAAGGAAGGAAGGAAGGAAGGAAGGAAGGAAGGAAGAAAGGAAGGAAGGAAGCTTTTGAAGAAAATGACAAGCTTTTTTGATGCCTAACAGACCTAAAGTCCCAAAGAACCTTGTAAGTCTCAGGAAGGATAGCTCAGGGTAATGCATAAAATGAAATACTTAGTCAAAATTTGTAAATTATGACTAGAATTAGTTTTGCCATAAATTATAATTAATAGAAGGAAAATGTCACTGTATTTGGGCTTCTAAATATTTTTTATAATCTGCTAGGAAAATACAGTGTTTAACTTCACCAATTAAAACAATGAAATTATATTTTTTCCCTTTAAAAGAGACAGAATGGCTGTAAACCTGCAATGGCAGCTTTAACAAACCCAGGGAGCATGTCAGGACCTCTGTGGCACCTGCGACACAGAAGACTGACTCACAGCAACTACTGGCACTTGGCGGACACTCCCCCCACCTCTGTGTCCACAAGGACAATAAAAACAGTAAACTAGAATCAAAACCTAGGTTCTGGGGATTGCTGGGTGACATTGGACAGATCACATAGCTATTTGGGCCTGTTTTCTGAAAAGAAAAATGAGAGTCTTAGCTTTTATCATTGCCATAACTTCTTTAAATACAGTGATTCTAAGCAATCTTCTATAGGAGTAAAACTAAAAAAGGTAATGGATATAAACTTTCACAGATGTCACAGTTATCAAGCCAGGAAAACTCAATGTGAGTGTCTCTAGAACTTGACAACTATGAACTACTTTACCTCCTTGTGAGGTACCTGTCACTTTTAACCTGTTCATTTCATCTTACTGTTGCAGGCGTCTCTTGAGCATTTAAAATTTTTAAGTTATTGTAATGACCTGCTCAGAGTCAGATGGCACCTCTCTGAGGCCACACTTGGTAGAAGGAAAGAAGGGGTGGACAGAGGTAATTAGGATTTGCAAGATGGAAACGAAAAGCAAGCACAAAACTTACAAGAGAGAAATCATATGGAAAATGCCATGTCCATTCTGGAGGTAAGGGCAGAATTTCACGGCTAAGGTCAAATCCCTGCTATAGGAGACATCTGCTGCTCTCCCGGCCTCTGTTCCCACATTGTCTTTCTTCTCATCATCCTGAGTTTTACAGCCAAGGAATTCGACAGAGTGACTCCACCTTCAGCAAGAGAGAATATTGTGTGTGTGTCCTCTACTCTGGCCACAGCGACTGGCTGAGGAAAAGGCATAGTGATGAGCTGAATGTTGATGTGTCTCTGCCTCCCAAAGTCATGTTGACATGTAATACCTTGTGATGGCATTTAGAGATCGGGCCTTTGGGAGGTAATTAGGTCATAAAAGTTGAGCCTTCGTGAAAGAAATTCGTGTCCTTCGTGTGAAAAACCAAGAGTTAGTTTACTTTCTTTTACAAAACGGACAGAGAAGAGAGACCTCACACAAAACAAACCAGACCATGCTGGCACCCTGATCTTGAACTTCCAGCCTCCAGAAAATAAGAAATAAATACCTTTCTTTTAAGTCACCCAACTGCCCGAGACAGCACATGACCAAAATCAGGCCAGTGTGCCTCAATTTGTGGCTGGACTTTCGGAGAAACAGTTCCTCTTTCTCCTGGGTCTGAGTGAGGAAACTGCCATGGGAGGTGTTGGCAATCATTTTCAGACACAGGAAAACCTGCTTGACCATAGGGCTAATGTCATGGACTAAGCCAAGAAATGGGGAGAGAAGCCAGGTTCTGGCCACTTCATTGGAGTCCTAATTCAAGTCGTGCCTGACCTACTTGGTTACAAAGCCAACTTGGGTTGCTTTTTCTATCGCTTGCCACCAAAACCTTCCTAACTGAAACACTTTCCTGATTGTTGGGATGGGAAATACTAGGATTCAATGAAGGTGGAGGCCAGAACCAGTCATGATTCAGGAGACAAGACTACCAAGAGCAAATGGCTTCAAGGTAAGGGCAGTAGCTGGAAGTGTGGAGAGAAGAGTAAAATTCCCCTTGGGAGCTCTCAGCATTTTGTCGTAGGTTTTAGTCTCTTCCTACATTCATGTCAAAAAATAACAATAGCTTTACGCAGTTGCTCTAAGTCAGGCACTGCTGTTCTAAGTATGTACCTTTCACACTCAATCTCATTATGGCCTCTCAACAAATCTTTGAAGAAGGTTATTATAGACTGAATTGTGTTCACCTAAAAGTCGTATGTTGAAGTCCTAATCCCAAATGTGTTTATATTTGGAGATCAGGTCTTCAAGGAGGTAATTAAGGTTAAATAAGGTCATAATGGTGGGAAAGAAAATTGCTTCATACGGGAGCTCAGTAGGGAAAAAAGGATCTTCCTCTGAAAGCTTTGACTTTGACTTTGAAAGCTGTAAGATCCATCCCCACGGACCAAAGCAACCTCAGAGAACCACAGGTTAGTCCAGGGGCAAGCAGTAAAGTTTCTTTTTCATCCAGACCCTTAGGTTTACAAGTGAGGAAGGAGAAGGAGGTCCAACAAGGAAACTTGTAGGAGTTCAAACTTCTAGGAACTGACCAACTGGAGCATTAATGGATCCTTTTACTTCAAGCTCCCTGGAAGTCTGTATAATTTATCAGGACAGCATGCCCCATCTCAGACATGACTGGAGACCATGCAAAGAAATCTCCTGAGGCTGCTTCTTGACATTATTTTACTCCTCTTTTCAAGGACACATGGCCCACACAATGGCCAGGTGGGTGGGAACAAATTCCTCCCCAGCAACCAGCCCCTGGAAGGGATGGAGCACAGCATTCCCAGCAGATTTCTCTTTTTAAATAGATGCTCATTTCCTTCGGCTTTTTGCAAGAGGACCACGTAGTGACACAAATTTTTCCCCATTCCCATTCAACTGCCTGCACTTCATTACTTTCTACAGATGCTTCCGGACTCAGATCACGTCAGCTCTTTGTCACCGAAACACTCCTGCCATTGAGCTGAAGTTGGCAGGAGGAGGGAGATGGCATTTTCCCTTGAATGGCTGAGAAACTCCCTCGCCCCCACATCCAATCAGCCACCAAAGTCTGCCACATCTTCCTTCCCAGTGTCTCTCGCATCTGTTTCCCCCTCTCCACTCCCACTACCACTACTCCAGTTCAGGGCTCTGTTGTCTCCTGCCCAGGCTGCTGCTCCAGCTGCCTCCTCCTGCTTTTCCTCCCTGGCTTCTCCCTCTCCCCACAGTGGATACCACCACTTGAGTAGGCTGACCATACAGACTGTTTTAACCAGGACAGTGCTGTTATTTTCATATTTCCTAACAATCCCATCATGTTAATATAAATGCTCCTTTTTTTCCTGTTTGTAATAAACCAAGGCAACCTTTAATGCAGAGTAAAAGGGGCAGCTGAGTTGTTCTGGACCCAGTCTGTTGAGGGGACCAAAAGCAGCTGCCCTTTTTGCCCCATTAAAGACGGGCCCTGCCGGTTCTGACTGCTGCAGGTCACAATCGCTACTGCCGTTCCTGCCCCTGTCAGGAAACAGAAGCTGCTGTGGGAAAAGGATCCCCTGCCGCCCCCCCACCCCACCGCCCCATATGCACCTGTTTCTTCAAAGGGAGCCGAATACCTCAGTGTGGTTGAGCACCGGGATGTACTATGAGTATTATTTCTGACACTATGGGGGTTATCTCTGGCACTGAGGGCGCTACTGGGCATTTCTGGCACTGGATTAGTTAAAGCAGCACGAGTTTTAGGCAGGACATTTACATCAGGGCTTATGAGGCACCAAATTTGGTTAACACCTAAGATGCAAAATTCCTTGCACTGACCCTGACCATTTGTATGAAGTCCCATTAGACCACACATTGTTACGATGCAATCACTAATGGACATCACATAGTACTTGTTGCTTGTCTGGTTTCTCTGCTTCTGCTCAGATTACTCCACCTCTTATCATTAGCACATATCTATCCCATTTTTTATATCCTTAATGCCCTGTCTCAAGGAATATGGCCAGCCTGTATTATAATAGTCTTTCTCCTGTTTTTATCACTCCTGGCTCAAGAGCATCAAGATGATGTCTTTGGACACCCAAGTTTGAGAGCTAATTCTCTAAGCCTTGGAAACTTGACAATTTACATACTGATTTCACTCCTTCCCCCAAGTCTAACTTGGTTCATTCTCATCTTGCCAAAAAACCCCAATATCATGGGGGAATCCAGACCAGGCAACCCACGACACAAGTAGAGTGGCTTGAACATAGTCAATACTTTACAAAAATGCTCACATCATTGTAAATGGATGAATCTAGGTTAGCAGCCTGCAAGAGACCACTCTGAGCATGCTTGTTCTGGGCATGGATAGTTCACAAACCTGAGGGTGACCTGGATCTTCACGATCACTACACATCTCTTCTGCCAGCACAGCAGCAACTTGAAACTCAACTGGTCCCTTGGTCATTGGCTCCACAAACCTCTGTTCGGGGACCAGCCATACAACAAGCACACATGCCCAGCGAAGCACGGGCACTTCTACCCTCCTCACATAAAAGCCCAGTAAGTTAAGTATTGTTACTAGTATTTTCTCTGGGTAAAATTGGTTTAATTTTACCCAAATATGACAAAATTGGTTACTTAACTGACTGCTGCAAATGGATACTATTACCTGTCACTTAACTCTCATTCCTGCCTATAGCCTGGAAGCACTGGAGAACTCTCAGTATCAGAAAGCAGAAAGGGATACTGTAGAAAGGGTGTGATTTTGACATGGGACAGACCCCCATGAGTTCTAACTCCTGAGGTCACTGAGTGACCATGAACAAGAACCCTGGATTTCAGTTGCTTAACCGTCTGGAGCCTCGGGGTCCTCATCTGTAAAATGGAAATACAGTTCCCAACTGAAATGGAAAGAATAAATCATAGTCCTTCCCTCTCTCCCTGATGATTCATGCAAGGACTGGGAGGAGGGACACAGGCCGACTAGCTGTACTGTCTCTTCATGCACTGGAGGCTTGAAATCAGAGTTTGTCTGTGATCCCTGGGCCTCCTCATCCTCAAAGACCAATTGGAGGATGAATAATGAACAGATGCATAGGTCACCCAAGTCACATAAGTCACCAGGTCACAATAAGCCAGGCTTTCTATAGCTTCAGCCTCCTGCCTGGATCAGGACACTCATTAGTCTTAAGTTGCCCAAAAGTCAGAGTAACTTTATACTTTTTGCAAGAATCGCTTGAAACCAGAGTAACCTGGCATTTCACATAAGCTCCATGAGAGCAGCGAGCAGCCCTGCTGGGTTAACTTGGGGACCCACCACATCTGGCCCATGGTCGTGCCAGGAGAACCTTAGCCCAGGCCATCATGTTTCCAGAGAGCAAAAAGCTCTGCCTCTTTCTCTCTGTCCCACCTCCCTGCTCCTCCTTTGCAGAGGAGTGTCTTATCCTGGCACAGAATGTGCGAGAAGAATATGCATATGCCTCAGTCCACGCACTCTCTGCTCAGTACAGAGAGCCCTGACCTTTCCATAGCTTTTCTCTGCGTGTCCAGGCTATCAGTTTACCAGGTGCTTCCTCTGTCATAACAAAAACAACAACCAGAGCCTACTTACAATATTCCAGACACTAACCTGGCATTTTAGAGGTGTTCATTCATTTACTCTTCACAACAGTCTATACAGTGTATAACTGCTGTTTTTAACGGTTGAGAAAACCAAGGTTCAATGTGATTAAGTCACTTGTCCAAGGTGCTACCAAGTGGTAGAGCTGGGATTTGAACCCAGACAACCTGGCTCCTTGCTCGGGGCCACTAGATTCCAAGGTTTCTCATGGTCCTGCAAGCGGGGACTTCTACTGGGTGGGTAACTTCACTTCAAGGCAGGTTTTAGAGAGCCATATGGGACCTGGATCTTAATCCATGTCCTCATACTCACCATGGCCCTTAGAGGTGTCAGGTCATCATTTTCAACAGGCCTCAGAAGGCCAGGAGAGACAAAGGGTGCCAGGTAAAATCTCACATGTATGTGTCTGTGCCCCCAAAGCCAACCCACTCGGGAGGAAAATGGGTACCTGTGGAAACATTCAACTATCACTTCTTCTTTTCATCCAAAACCACAGGCAGCTGATTCAGAAAGAACAACATGGACAGCTCTGAAAACCACACATGACACGACGTGGAAGGAAGAAAAGTCCTAACAGTACAGCCGACCCTCAAGCAACACGATTAAAACTGCATGGATCCACTTACAAGTGGATTTTTTTCCTAACGTGTGTTCCATTCAAGGATTTTACCCTGTTTTTTGGTTTTTGGCTCCACCAGTGCAGAACCCACAGATACGGAGGGCTGACCACAATGCTCATCATCTGTGGATTGTTTCTTAGGTTTTGGAAGAGTCTGAGTTAGTTGTGAATTCTCAACTGGGGTGGGAGGTCAGCAGCCCATCCCCACGCTGTTCAGGAGTCAACAGTAATAGCAAATATTTATAGGCTACTAGACTGGTCTGAGATTTTATTTATGTGATCTCATTTGTCTGCACTACAATCTTATAAGAAAGTGCAATTGTTATTCAATTTTATGGAAATAGAGAAATTGAAGCTAAGTAAAATGTCCAAAATCAGGCAACCTGCAAATGATGAAAATGAGATTTAACATTCAGCAGTCTGGCTTCAAAATTCAGGTTCTTGATATTATACTCCACTGGAAGATAATAGAAGAGAAGGAGGAGGAGGTGGAAGAAAACAAGGGAGGAGAGAAGTAGAAACAAGAGGAGGGGGAGGGTGGAGAGGAGGCGGGGAGGGGGAGGAGGAAAAGGAGAAGAAGAAGAAAAAAGCGAGCAACTTCAGACTTTGGAGTCAAACAGAACTGAGTTTGAAACGCTTGTTAGTAATATAATAAGCAGGTTGCATAAAATTCTGAGCCTCAGTTTACTCCTGTGTGGAATAAGCCAGCTCCCCAATAGGACTGTGGTGATGACTGAGTAACATAATTTATACCAAGTCCCCAAGAATATGGTAGGAAGGCAATCGGTATTGCATCACCTCCTCCCACCATCCCCCAGTCAGATGCTGTGTCCTCCTACCACAAGGGATGCAATGTTGCCTAAATATCATCTCTGCCCTCAAAGACCTCCCTGCCTTGCAGAACTGGTGGAGATACAGAAACAGAAAATTATAAGGCAAGACAGCAGTGAGAGCTTGAGCGCCATGCTACAGAGGACAGAAGAAGGCTTCTTCTTCCCAGGAGCCTCAGGCCATAGGTTCTGGAACTGGATGGTTAAAGGGCAGTTTGCCAGGTGAAGGACAGAAATGAATATTTCCATTTAATCTAAAAACTGCTTAGTGTCACCATCATCAAGTTCATCCCCAGCATTTAGATTCTGTCTTTTCTTCCCATGACACTATGAAGAGGTTAAGAAGATCTGTTTCACTAACTTTCTTTGAAGGACATCACCAGCCATAGCAAGAGAGTTGACCCCATCCAGAGGGCTGCCTGTAGGCTGCATTTTAAACTGATATTGTTTCTCTTAACACAACAGAGAACCCAAGGGGCTGTTTGATATTCTGAGAACCTAAAGATTTGAATCCATTAGAGGGGTGTATTTGTTCCCAGAACTGAGAGGATGTTGGGGAAAATTGAAGAATTAATTACCTTGAAGCTATATCTCTCCTGTTTATTTCTCGATGAGGTTACAATGACAACTTGTCAATTCCCCTGCACCTACCTACACACACTCACATACACCTGGGAGCTGTCTAGTTGGAAAAATAAGACCGGGAGTTGATTGTATCGCTGACAACAAAATAATGGCAATAATGATGAAAGTTACAATTCCATGAGCATTTCTGCAAGTCAAGTTCCATGCTAAGAACTACACATACATGGTCTTGCTCAGTCCTTACAACAACCCCAGGTAGGTTGGATTGTCCTTATTTATATAAGACCACAGACTTGGACTTAGAGCTCAAAGAGGTAAGGCAACTTTCCTAAGACACAGAGTTAGTTAGTGAAGTCAAGACTCAAAGGCAAAACCATGGCTAGCGAGTCCACGGCTGCAACTGTAAGCTGCCCGAAGAGACCCCACAGATGAGAGATGGGGTCTCTCCTGAGTGCTGATATCAGCTAAAGTTGTTCAGTGCTTGGGTTATTGCGCCAAAATACTCCTAAGCAAAGACTTCTAGAGACTTAGTAAGTGGGTGCCCAAGACTTGAGGGGGGAGCTCATTGCACCAATGTCACTTGAGTTTGGAAAAGGAAACACTAGGAGCTTGCAGGGTCAGTGCTTGGAAAACCAAACAAGGCATCCGCTTTGGGTCCCAGTCCAGGAGCCTGGGGACTTGGTAAGAGGAAGGGCATAGAGATGCTCAGTAACTGGAGAGAGGTGGAGGAAAAAGGGAATGGGTGGTGGGGAGAGTAAAAGGAGGAGACCATTCTCATTGAGAGTAAAAGGTATGGCAAACCAGCAAGTTTTCAGAACAGGGAAACTCGGAAGGAGTCGCTATGGCAGCAGTGTAACAAATCCTGCCCCATAGTGTCCAGGAGACCTAGAGAGAAATCAAACAAGCAGAATACTGATTCCTACGTTATAACTCCTTCAAGGAGCCACCTCGTTCAGGATCAGAGCTGTCACGGCCTCCAAATAAGCCTGAGTCCTCTGTGCGCCACACTCTGACCCACACCTCATAATCAGACCACACAGGCCAGAGCCTGAATAGCTCATTCATTCAACAAAAATTTATCCTCCCATGCCAGGCAGCGCCTTGGAGCTAGCAGGATAGCGATGAACAGCGCACTCACAGGGCTCGACTCCTAGTAGAGGAGACAGCAAACAGGTCAGAGAGACAACCCATTGTAGGACTGTAAGGACTGTGGAGAGGAGAGTCTGAAAGGGGGCGAGGGAGCACCAGGGGGAACATGGAAGCAGCGTTTGACTTTCAACAGGAGAGTCAGATAAGTCCTCACATAAAGATGATAATGAACAAATACCCGGAGAAGGTAACCGAGCAAAAAAGGGGAGGAGGTTTTCAAGCAGAGAAAATACCCAGTACCAAGGCCCTGAGGCATAAACGTGTGTGGCGCAGCTGGGGACCAGCGAGGCCAGTGTGGCTGGGGCAGAGTGAGTGAAGACAGTGGAGCAGGCCAGAGGTCAAGGGTGGGCAGATCCGAGGTCATTACGGGAAGTTTGGCTGTTATTCTTTGTGATGCAGAGACGCCACTGAAAGTGTCTGGGCAGAGGAGGGGCGGGAAGAGATTTATGTTTGACCAGCAACAGGAGGTGAATAGATTTGAGTGGTAAAGGGAGGAAGCAGGGAAGCCTGCAGGAGGTCATTGCAGGAATCCAGGTGAGATGCAGTGGAGGATTGATCAGGGTGGCGGAAGGAACGAGTGGCTACACCAGGATTAGGCAGAAGATAGGAGGTGGAGGATGCAGGGAAGATGAGTCAAGGTTAACTCCAAGGTCATCCACATGCAATTCTCAGCTCTAAGCTCAATTCCTACGGGAGGCCTCAAGCTAAATCCCTGTGAACCCATGTAAAGATATGTTATTCTTTCATTTTGTTTCATTTCCTGGTGTTAAGTGGGAACTGGGGGACCTGCAGGGATGACATTGTATAGGGGGAAGGGAACCTCCTTCACCTGGGATCTTATTTAATCCTCCCAGGCCTCCAGGAGTTGAGTACTGCAGTCACCACTCTAGAGAGATTCAGAAAGGTGAGGAGCTTATCTCGGGCCAGACAGAAGAGACATTTACACCTAGGGTCCAGATCTCCTTATATCTTAGGAGCTTTTTATCATCCCATAGCAGCCTCAATGGTCTTGATTTTGTCAAAATACATTCAACAAATATTTAATGAGCTTCTCTAGGCCCTGTGTTTATTCTTTGAGAAGTAACAGAGAAGTCACAATCTCGGCATTGAAGAGCTCTCGGTCTGGCTCAGGACTGGCACAGACACAGGCCCCTCTGCTCCATGCTGGGGATTCCATGCCTCTGTGCTTGGGAAGAGGAGGCAGTGTGTCCTCTCTTCCTCCCTCTCCTGCCCCTTCCCTCCGCTCAGACACTGGCAGGCAAGCCCTTCTCCCTGGAAAACAGCTGGAATTCGGCTCCAGAAGCACTGGCTTGGAACCAGCATGCTGACCCGCTGCAAATGAAGTCACTGCACAGCCTAGGCCCCCAGCTGGGTGTGGCAGAATTGGCCGCCAGCAAAGAAACAATCAAGAAATCTCTAACATGTGCCAAGGGAGAGATTATCATATGGGCTCTTGCTTTTTATGAAATAGGAAAAGTGGATTTTTCTAGTTGACTGCCTTTGATCGTTTTTCCTCCATTTGTTTTAAAGTTGAACATCTGATCTGGCAGGGACTTCTCACATTCAGCTGAAAAAGGATGTCTTTGAGCTCCTCTCCCCTCTCCCATCTTTGGGGATGGGCAGCACGGAATGTTTCCCCTCTGCTACCGCCCCCAACACATCACAGCCCTCTGCTAAATCTGCCTAAAATCCCTGCTAGTTTTGTCCATGCTAACCCATCTAGAGACCTTTTCTCTCCAGGTGTATCAACTCTAGATTTCCCCCATGGACTCACCATTGTTCCTCTCTGTCACTGCTAACCTCTCATACAGCTAGCCTCTCTCCTGCCGTAGGTCACTACTGTCACCAGGAAGCCAGGCGGAGGACATCCCCATGGGGCCAGAGGGCAATGTGACAGCTTCCCTATCAAATCAGAGCAAGCACAATTGTTGTCCCTACCCTGGGGTGCTCACCTCTGAGTGGAGCTTGGGAGGCTTGGAAGCAGGGTGGTGGTAGAGGTGCAGGACAGAGGACCCTAGGCTTCTGGTGTGTGCCACTCATCAGGCATTTTGCTAATGTGCAGATTCATTGTGTCAGTCAGGGGTGGACCCATGATCCTGCATCTCTAATAAGCTGCCCAGTGATGCCCAGGCTGCTGGTCCATGGACCACGCTTTGATTTACAAGGGTGAAATGGAAAACCCATGGTTTAGCAAACCATGACTCGACCACTCATTCATAAATCTTGCAAGTGGGCAAGATTAATATTTCTAGAATGTGGTTTGGAGAAGAGAAATCTCCTTTGGGATGCTTCTTTATTAAAAAAAATAAAAACATTTGAGTGTCAAGGCCAAGTAGGTTCGGGAATCCTGTGTGTTGTGTCTAAGTACACACTAACTAGCAAAGAGTCTGCAAAAGCTTGTTTCAATATTGTTCAATACTGTTTAACTTTGCTTCCCCCAGCAGGATGTGATCTGAAGGCCGGAAGACAGTTACTCCAGGGCTGCCCTCATTCCTAAGCACAGATACATTTAAGGAATAGTTCCAAGGATTTGGGGGTTACCTGTTGACAGAAGTCAAGGAATCCAGGAACTTCTGATCACTCAGGTTAAACACAGAGCTTCAGATAATTTAGCCACTCATCTACCAGGGTCAAAAATCAGCTGTTCAGCCCTCCCATTATTTCTACTCCTCTGCACTCAGAACATCAAAAGAAACACCCCAGTAATTCACTGGACAGAAGCCCCAGCAATACCTGTCTTCCCCAAACTCCTGAAAAGGACCCCAGGAGCAGCTATACACCCAGCAATAAAAAACACTGTTTTTCCAGTATATCAGTGTGGATGCTTGACACAGAGGCTACACGCCAGGCTTACTGAGAGATCATATTTCCCCCTGCTCCTACATGATTCATATGTTTTCAGCCACCAAAACACCAGCCATGGGCTATCCTGTGTCAGTAATTCTGTTCTGTCCAGTGGGGGAACTGGTCCTCGGGACCTATAATCGCTTAGGCATAAACTGCTTTTTTCAGCTGCCTTTCCTCCTCCCTACTTTCCCAGTAGTCACAAGAGGGTCCACAAGAGGGGTTCAAGAGCTGCAGGCAGACCCAACAGCAGGTTTCAGTTCTAGAGAGTGGGATCTCGAGACAGCACATTCCCAGGCAGAGCCCTGGCTCCACAAAAGGCTGATGGGGCCACTGTCCATATAGGAGTGGGTGCAGGATGACTGACAGTCTGCATGTGGATTTAGGCTGCATAAACAGAAACTGTGTTTGACCCAGTGAAGTTAAGGAAGCTTTTCTCCTTCAGAAATCTCTTCCTATTCCTAACCTGGGAAGCTTTCCACACCAAAGCTAGCGATAAAGCTCAAATTCAATCCTCTGCTTTTGTACAATTTTATACTGTCAAAGGGCTTATAGCCAGTACTGAGAACTGACCCTCACGGCCTCTAAGGAAAACTCTCAGAGAACTACAGAAACATCCTCATAGCATCCTGGGTACCCAAGAGCAAAGACACCAGTACAAACAGAGATACGTCGTTTGCGTTCTTTATACAGACCACTGCTCTCAAAAGTGCCTGGTACCTTGAAGCTATAGCATCAGCAGCACTGAATCTTTGGGACACATGTGGGGGGTGGGGGAGGGACAGAGACCTAGCAAGACCCAACAGACTCATTTCACTTTTTAATAAAATGCTTTAAAATGTTCAAGCACACAATTGCACTAATGGAATTGATTAAAACTTGTAGGCCAGTGAAATGACAAATTAATAAACGCAATGAACTGTATAACTATTCATGCAGTGAATGACTGCCTGGCTCCACTGGGCTGGGCAGAGCTTGGGCAGCAGTGGGTAGGGGCACAGGGAGCAGGAGCAGGGGCAGGAATTGTACTCTCTGGGATCACCCAAGGAACCAAGACAGAAGGCACCTCAGAAGGTTCTCAGCTTCCTTCCCACCCATCCACACTCACCCATTGGAGGTCTAAAAAAATGTAGGGTCTTTCACAATGAGTTCAATAATTGAGGAAACTGAAGGTGGGGAGATCAAGCAACTTACATATTAGCACACAGCCAATTAGTGACAGACTTTGGGCCCAGGTGAATATAGAATCCCCTAATCTAGCAGAACTCAATAAAATTGTCTTACTGCTCAGTTCACTCTTATGCAGTGAACTCCACTGGACCCTGGTCTAGGGGATAAGGATTAGGAAGAAGGGAAAGGAGACAGAAAGGTAGCCAAAGGTATAAAAGATAAATTCAGTTTAATCAACATTTTGCCCAATGCTGCCCAGTCTTCCTACTTCAAAATCAGAAACCAGCCCACATAGGTATCATCAATAGTAACATCAGAAATGGAGCCCAAATGGAAGAGTCATTTCCCCTCCAAAGTTGAGTTTCCTTCAGAATCTGGACTGGGAGGATGAGAAAACAAATGCAGTGTACAGAAAAGCTTTCATTCCAACTTACTACAATATCTGTGACCTCTTTCCCAACTTTCTAACAATTTGAAAGTCATTGCAGTTGACTCAGTTCCACGTTTAAAATATAATTATTTTAGGGGAAAGTTAGGCCTACCAGTCAGTCACACCTGAGTATGAATTACTATTACTCACCTGATCAAACTGCTTAATTTGAAGTTGGGGGAAGGGGGGAAGCAGAGTTTTTAGAACAAAGGCACTTGGAGGAGAGCCTGCATGACCTATTAATTATAGCATTCGCTTAGAGAGCTAAACGTTCCTGGCACTCTGCTAAGAATACCACGTTTGGGTGGGTGATGTCTTTTCTAATTATGCTTGAAAATCCAGAAGGAATTTTTTTAAGTTGATAAATATGACTACATAAACTTTTAAATAAAAATAACTTCATATTGATAAATAAAACAACACTATAAGGGAAATAGAAAAATAGGAGCCAAAAAATTCCATTCAAGTCATAGATAAGGGCTTATCTTCATAATATAAAGAACTTTCGGATCTATGAGAAAAAGAATGATCAGAATAGGTAAGAACAAAGTCCACTGATAAAAAGACAAAGAATAAAGAGTTCACAGAAAAGGAAATACCTTGACTCTTAAACACGTAAAGAATGTTCAATCTCCACTGTAATAAGAAATGCAAATCAAAATGCACTTCAATGGAATTTGTCACTCATCAGATTGGCAAAGTCCAACAGTTTGATTATACACTTGGTTGATGACACCATACAGAAACAGGTACTCAAATCCTGGTAGTGATAAATTCAACCCCAGTGGACAACGACTGAGTAAAATCCACCAAAATTATAATGGAAACATATGCTTTTGCAATTCCATTTCTGGGGATTTATTCTACACATATGCTTACCTATGTGCAAAGCAGCATATGTACAAAGTTACATACTAATGCAATATTGCGGTAATAGCACTAAGATTGGAAACAACCCAAATTACTACTTTTAAGGAAAAGTTAAATCAATTATGATACACTCACTCACTCTGAAATTCTATGAAAACATTAAAGAATGGAAATGTTTTCTACTCACAGACATGAAAGTATCTCCAAGATAAATCATGAGCCAAAATAGCAGAAAACTAGATACTGGGAAATAACTGTGATTATAAAGCAGGATATGGAAGCAGAACCTGAAAATCATTACTCATATTTGTTTGATGAGCATAAAATAAACTCAAGGTTATATAGGAAACGAATGCCCAGAGAGGGGTTGAAGTTGAAATTGGGTAGATATTCAGGATGGGGCAGGATTAGGAAGATTATTTTGAATACCTAATTGTATCACCTATTTTAAAATTTAACTTACAAAGGTACTAAGCGATAAGACATAGATCTTAACTCAAAGAACTCATCGAGGACCTGTCAGTATTCATATAGATCCATATCAAGAAGAACCTACTGTAGTTCTACTTAACAAGGTGTAAGAAATAAGAACCATTGTCTTTAGTAGGCACTGAAATCATCAAACCCAGTAGTCGCCTCAATCCTGCCATATCTCTCCTGTCTCTAGTGTTCACACTTGTATTATCTGAATAGCAAGACTTCCTCTGAAAGGACAGCCCAGCCAGGCTTCCTCCAATACTCACTGATTTACCCATCTTAGAAACACAGAAAAAATAATGTCAACATGGCCACCATGGATATTGGCCCTCCAGCGCCAAGACTTCTCTCAGTCAAGTGCCTTTTCCTGCCACCTTTCCTAACACACATGGGTGTCTGTATCAGGGGTGGGTGACAGGACAGCATAGAAGATGCTCGAGTTCTAGGAAGTTTCTTTACTAAAACCGTCTACCTTTGTTGGGACTTCCCACCAAAGCAGACCTGGAGATAGGAATTCAGGTACAAGTAACTTCTTTGGGAAATAATCCTAGGAAGCATAGCTAGGACACAGAGAAGTCAAACTGGAAAGGGAGACATGCCAGTGAAAGATATGTCAATAAATGTGCCAATGCTGTGGGAAAATTGGGCTCAATCCCACCCAGGGGCCTTCTGAGAAACTGTAAAACACACACCAGAATTAATCCCCAATGAGAGAGAAACATGGGATAATGATCCAACAATTCATATCCCTCACTTACGAAGGACATCCTAGGGTGTGATTTTGTCAAGAAGTCATCCAGCATTAAGTGGATAGTGTGTTTTCTGAAGCCTTAGACTGTCTCCAGGCAGAGATACACAGGGACAGGTCACGTCCAGCAACTACAAGTAGTGACCTCAGGATGGGCCTAGGGACTTTGTCAGTAAACTTTCCGCATCTCCTCCACCACCCTACCCAGAGCTCAGAGGTTTAATTTAAAAAGATAGAAGACTCAGAGAGAGGCCCAACAATATTTTCAAATATGTGAGAGTCTCACATAGAATTGGAAGAAAAGAAAAAAAAGGACTTACATCAAATTAACTATTTCCATCTTCAAAACTAAGAAAAATTATAATTAGTAAATTAAACCTACAGTAAGCATCGAAGAGAAGCAATAAAGATTAGAGTAGATCATGATCCAGAAAAAAATGAGGGGGGCGGGATCAATGAAATCCATAGCTGGGTCTTTGAACAAAATGATAAAATTCATAAATTTCTAACTAGAGTGACTGGGGCGGAGGGCGGGGCGGGGAAGAGAAGACATCAATTACCAACAGCAGAAATAAGAGAGACAGATGATTTCACTTACAGATTCTATAGAAATTAAAATAATGAATATTATGCTTAGAAAATTCAAAAACAGATTAAAAAAACTTCTTTCAAAGGCAAAACAACTACTAAACTTGCTTGAGAAAAGCCAAAAATTGAATTTGTACTTCAAAATCTTCCCACAAGGAAACTTAAGGTACAGATGGCTTAACTGATTAATTACACCCAATATTTAGAAAAGAAATACTATTCATTTATACAGAATTTTTCAGAAAATTGAAGAGAAGGGAACATTACCCACCTCATTTTATTAGACAGCAGTATCCAGGCATCAAACAGACAAATGTATTATAAGAAAACTGAAAACTAATATCATCTCATGTATAAGGGGGAAAAAATTGTAAACGACATTTTAGCAAACTGATTCCACTGTGGTAAAAAGATAATATACTGCAATCAAGTGGGATTTAGCCTGCAAAGACAGGGCTGATTTCGCATTCAAAAAATCAATGAAATGTATTACATTTAATAAACTAAAAGAAAAACTATATGATCTCAATAGGTAAGAGCGTATGGTAATTCCCAATTTATTTCTGATTTAAAAAAATAAAACTATCAAAAATTAGAAATAAATACTCTCCTCAACTTGATAAAGGAGTTCTATAAAGCATACACAAACTAATATCATACTTAGTGAAAAAAAAGACTAAAGCTTCCTTCTACAAAGACCAGGACAATGAGAAGGATATGTACTCTCAGAACTCTTTTTAATAGTTTAATTAGAGGTCCAAGCCCATATGATCAGACAAGAAAAAGAAATAAAGGTTTTTCTAAGTTAAAAAGGAAGAAGCAAAATTGTCTTTATGCAGAGACAACAGAGTTTTTGATATATAAACCTCACAGGCATCTACCAGAACTAATAACACAGTTTACACAAGTAAAATATATGCGCTATACAAAGATCAATTATATTTCTATATACTAACAATAAATATTCATATATTGACTTTTTTCAGAAAACAACCCCAAAAAACAACTCCATGGCCCTCCCAAATAATGTCATAAGCTCTCAAAAACCTTTAATAGAATAAACATGAAATTTCAGATTGACTTCATAAGGAGCCTGGAACACAAGCAAATGTTCTGGGACAACTTTCCTGATACTCTCAACTCATACAGTCTGACTGGATACTGTCTGAAATTCCCAAATTAATCTTCTAAGCTCACAGACTTAGTCCAGGGGTCCAGATTTCAGTCTCAGTGAAGTCTCCAGCTCCCTAACAAATGAGATTCCTTTTATGATTCTAGTTTCTCTGTCTATAAAAATGATATGACCTGGACTCTCCTCTGGAGTTGTCCTGAAATGTCCATTCAGTGTGAAACTATGCTGGGAATGCAGAGAAAGAAAATGAAGATGAGTCTCAGGGCCAGGTTCAAGGTCAGCCCTGCATAGTCTGTCTCAGCTGCCTGCTTGTCAAATAGGAAAGGCTCATAAGCCATGAAGAAAAGAGCAGGAGAATAAAGGCAGAACCCGTCCCTAGAAGTTCTGGGCCAGTAAGTTGCAAGAACAGAGCCCATTCCAAAAAAAAAACCTAAAGAATTCAAAAAGCTAAGTCTGTTCATAGAAGAGGAAATGGAAAGGAATATATGCTAACACCTCACAAAAGCAACTTCTGTTAGTCAGCTAGCGACCACCATAAAAAGTACCACAAACTGGGGGGCTTAAGTATCATTTATTTTCTCACAATCCTGGAGACTGAAAGTCTAAGATCAATGGATGGTTGATTTCTTCTAGCCTCTCTCTTTAACTTGTAGATAGCCTTCTTCCTATGTCTTCACGTGGTCTTCTCTCGGTCTATGTATACGTCCTAATCTCTTTTTATAAGCCACCTTGAATAGAAATTCACCCATATGACTTCACTTTAACTGAATTATCTTTGCAAGGTTCCTATCTACAAATACAGTCACATTCTAGGGTAACGAGGGTTAGGACTCCAGCATATGAATTTAGAGGGGGAGACATGATTAAGCCCTTAGTTAATGAGGAGCCCTTAGCTCCTCCTCCTGCCCCTACCCCTCCAGATATGTCCAGTTGCTGAAAGACCCAGAATCCCTGTCAGTTCTCATCACCCTCATGCATCAAGTCAGAGGAAAACAGGGCTGCTTTCACGAATACCATCTTCCGCTCTGTCCAAAACCCATATCTCCCTCAATTCACTTAGGGATTCCTGCCGCTGTCACTAGAGATTTTCATATGAGACCCTGTGAGTGGAGCCCTGAAGCCCCAAGCTCACCTTCACTCTCCCTTCAGATACTAGTTAGGCACTTCTCCCCTGCCCCACCCCGCCCAGTTCATTTCAGGATTACCACATTTAGAGAAGTAACATGGCCTATTTTGGCTCTGACCCACTTATAACAGAAGTACCAATCACAAACACTATCCAGATGGGGAAAAATGACCTCGAATTTAACTGACTGTAAATAAAAAGGAAATGATGGAGAGGAAGTCCTCACTGTGTACCTTCCGCTGATGAAACTGCAAAATGTTCTGAAGGAGAATGTTTATAGAAATCTGGTCAATACCCAGGTAACCCCCTTTAGTACAATGTAAGGTTTATCAGTATTGTAATATTGCCTGGAAATCAAGGATGTGAGTCAGCTGACCTCGTCTGCCAAGACATGGGAAAACACGTGTGAAAACTGAGGCATTAAGAGGGATATCAGACCAACACCTTCTCCATGCACCCCAAGCCATTAATGATTGGGATTAATCTAAAGGCTTCTGGAGCAGGGGTTTGTGTGGTAAATACCAATCTGGGTAGCTGCCTGACTTACAACAGTGGTTTATTTCCCTTTTTCTGAGACGAGTCCATTCCCAGAGACGGTTGCCTTAGCTATATGACCCTTAACCTCCTTTCACAGCTTGAAAGTCCCAGGAAAGAGACCCGATCCAAGTCTGAGCCAATCAGATCTTGTGAATTGGAGCCTTAAGGAGATGTGAAGCTAGAGATGCGTGGCATCCCTCAAAGACTCTTGAAAAGGCATCCCCTGGGGATTACAGGCAGCCTGGCTCCTGCTCATCCAGAGGCCTGGCTAGTCTCCTTTTCTTCAGATTCTCGCAACCTGATATCGGTTCTATCAGTTGCCTATCAGCCAGGGTTGGTTTCTATTTCCTGTAGTCAGAAGAAACACAAATGCTATAATTACGTTTTATTCACCCTTCGATTCCAGTACCTACTACAAGACGTAATATATGGTAGATACTCAATCACTTGACTTTAAATTTACGAAAGCCCAACTTCCCCCTGCCAATCAACATGAAATTAAGAACAATGATGGAACATCCTATGGTGTAGAGGAAAAAATTGTTGCCAACTTTTGCTGACATAATAAATGATATGAATAATCTGCTTCTTGTTTTCCCTGCAAGGGAAAGAAGTGCTAACATTTTATAGAAGAAAAAGGTCCCTGATACCAGATTCCCAGCTGGTTGAAAGTGGGAAATCTTGGGTCCTAATCACCACCATCCTTTGCACAGCATTTTCAGGTCTACCAAGAACAAAGAGGAGACCGTGGACACTTCTGTCTTGCTGGATCTGCCTACCTGACTGGAAGTCCGTATTTATCTTCACAGGAGCTCCTCACGTTTACACGTTCTCCCCATGTAACTTCCATCCATCTGCATGGCCTGGTCTATAACTTGGATTACCCACCCAGCCAATCTTCAATCCATGTCTTCAGCCATCCATCCATGCACTTATCTATGCAGCAAACCTTAGTGTCCACTGAGCCCCCGGATGTGCCTCTTACCAGGACCTTTACATCACTGCACCAGTGTCAACTACAGAGTGGGTAGAGCAACTTTCTGCGGTCACTATTGGCCCTCCAATCGGCCCTAGACTTCTGTAAACCCTTCCAAGTGATCACTCTATTTCAACCTCTACTACCTATCAATATTAACTTTCTATGATGCCAATTTAACCATGTTTTTCCTATTCAAAACCTTTCAATAAGTCCCAAACCCTGACTTAGTATTCTAAAACACCCACAGCCTAAACCTAATCTCTTTTTCATACTCACTTCTATCTTTATTTTTCCAAATTTGTCTCCTGTATGGAACCCCTGCTATCACAGAAGCAGCCTGCTCACCCACGTCAGAGCTGACCAGATGGGTACAAGCAGAGCGCTTCTAGGAGCCATGCTGTCAATGTGTGGGGGGAAAGAAGCCAATACAGAGAAAGCAGAACTGATAGATGGAGAGAAAGAGATTCCTGATGACATCATCTGAGAACCAGATCAGGTCTCAAGAGAATCTACATCTGAACTTTCTGGCTAGAACAGCCTTCTCTTTGGCTGGAGTCCTTTCTTCCCTCACAGCTGAAAGATTACTAATACCTCCACCTACCCATCGTGGTCCATTTTTAGACCCTGACACCTCTTCCAGGACATGGCAACAGTTCTCACATCTAATTTCCTCTAACCTTATGGGCTGTATCACGTCTGGAAGCCTTTCAAACACCAAGTGACAGTTATTTTTATATAACTTCATGTAGAGGAGACATTCTTAATACTACCAGTCCCTTTTTCCTTACCTCCTCCATCCCAATGTGCTAGAACCAACATGTGGTCGGCGGTGCAGGCAAGGGGCACCCACAGGGGCAAGGGGGAACAGAGACTATTCATTCTCCCTGAGCCAGTGACCCCAGCTCCCTTTCAGAATCCACCCCTCCTGCTCCTTGGCCAGCTTCCAGCAGCCAGAATCATCAAGATGTCTGCCCACAGGGACCAGTTAGGGGAAGGAAGTAAAAGAAAGTTTTAGAGCAGGTGGAGGAAGAAGGAAAGAAGAGGTGAAATTCAGAGGATAAGAAAGCTTCCTCTCACACAGGCTACAACTTTGCTGTTGGACAGTTCTGAGCTGTTGAGACCAAGGAGAATGCAGACCTGGAGCATGAGCCCTGAGCCAGTCCCCTGAGGAATGCTTGTGCCGTCTGCTTGCCATACCCCTCCATCCACTTCACGCTGCGTTGCTTCTGAGACTATCCTTCAAGGGAGACCTCGGAGGGCACACTTTCTGGTTGGGCAGGTCCAACTGGGGAAGCCACCAGCCATCAGCAGACCTCTGTTCCACGCCCCCTCATCTTTCCCTCCCGTAGCAAGTCTCACTGCTGCTAGAGGTGAGGTGAGTTAACACAACCCCACAAGTCTCTTCAGGAGCCCAAAGGTGGGCTTTTGGGAGGCACAGCCCGGCCCCCATCTTTCTCTCTGATCAGTGGTTCTCCAGCACCACGGCCATTCAGAGTCCATTCAGGGACAGAAATTACTTTCTCTACAATGGGAGAGAATGTATAGTGCAAACAAGATGTCTTGGATGTGACTTATAAGTAGCCAAGCTCCATTACTCAATTAACTTGGCAAGGATTTAAACAGAATTTCCTGACAGTCATCCTAAGAACCCTGTGTGGCGGCAAGCTAGCTCAGGGCCTCCACAGAGGGTGGAAAGGAGAGGAAAATGAGAGATCTGTGACTTCAACCTTAGAAGCCAGCCCTCCAGCGGCATCTTTGTTTCTAGGTTTTTGATTTGTACATTTTGTTGTCATTTTAGGTTCAGTGCTGTTAACCACATTCTCATCATGTTGCAGCCATCACAGGTATCTTTCTCCAAACATTTCCACCCTGCAGAAGTAAAACTCTGTCCCATTGAACATTTGTCTCTCCCAGCTGCTGAAGCCAACATTCTACTTTCTATCTCTATGAATTTGACCACTGTAGGTACCTCATACAAGAGGAAGTATACAGTTTTATTTAATGTGTGTGATTGGGTTATTTCACATAGCATAATGTCACCCAGATTCATCCATGTTATAGCATCTATCGAAACTTCATTCATTTTTAAGGATGAAATACCCCACTGTACACATACCACGTTTTGTTTATTCATTTCTGTGTAGACAGACACCTGGGTTGCTTCCATCTTTGGGTTATTGTAAAAAATGCTATGAACATGGGTGTCTAAGTATCTGTTTATATCCTGTTTTCCATGCTTTTGGATATACACCCAGAGCGGAATTACTGAGTCAGATGGTAGTTCTATTTTTAACATTTTAAGGACCCGCCACAGTGGCTACACCATTTTACTTTCCCGCCAACAGTGCACAGAGTTCCAATTTCTCCACATCCTCACCAACACTTGTTATTCTATGTTTTTTTAATATACATCCAAATGCATATACTTGAAAGCCATGGCTGGTCAAGTTTGGAAATCACAGCTCTAAAGTGCTCAGCACTTAATAAGCTGTGATTGTCTGGAGCCATCCTGCGTTCCTAGGAGCCCGCCACCTACTCTTGACCAGCAGACCAGGTGGAGTGAGCACTTCTTTCCCACTGCCCATCCTCTGCCACAAGTGCATCACAGAAGGACCCTGGCTCCCTGCCAGCTGAATTTTGGGTCCAGCCTGCCCACCTCATGCCCTTGAGGCCTGACTGCTTAGATGCCTGTCCTGAGGAAGCTCCAAATGGCCTCAGACATTCAGGGACACCCTCTTTTGGTCCAGACCAGTCACCTGGTCATCTCAAGATCAAAGGCAGCACCAGGACGTGAAAAGAGCATTTGAGTCCAGAAATCTTATTCAAAGAATCCAACTCTCACAATGAGACCTCCATCTCTGCCCTTCACTCTCCAGTCTCAAGTCCTCTACTATTCAAAAGGAGTGAAATAAATTAACCACATCGATAAGTTTTCTCCCTCGCCTTCTCCCAAGCTCACCAACTCCACACCAACTTGATCGTAGGTCGAGCACCATAAATCACCAGCCATTCAAAAAATGGCTTTTGAGAAAATGGACCCTTCCGGCTTGATGGATGTGTAAATTTCCCTCTCTTCCATACATGTCTGACTTTTCAGAGGGGAAAAAAAATCTTTATTGGCGTTATCACATTTATGAGTTTAAATAAAAACAAATACATCTCTATTGACTGTGGTTATTATGCTCAGTTTCATGCAACGTAAGTGCTTCAAATAAAAATAGATTGGTTGGAGTGAGTGCGATCATTTCCAATAATGGTGCAGACACTTTCCGTGGCGTTAGCGTTTCAGTTAACGCTCCCCAGGCCAGCAGGAGGGGAAGCACATCGCTGCATGGAGCTCTTAGACCCCATTTTCTGTCTAAATGTGCCGGGTAGGTGTGAATGTTTATTAGCATCATGAAATGCATCTGTCAGGCAAAGTCTGGTGGTCACAGAAGAGACCGGAGTGTAATTGCTGAGAACAGCCAGACCGGGCAGAACGTACAAACCCTGTGGCATGTGAGTCTAACACCTGCCCATCAAGTGTGTTTGCTACACACCTGTCACCTGAGCAAGGGCCTCCCCAGAACTGAAACTTAGAATGACTTACTTAGGCCGAACTTTCGAATGAGGACATACTGTAGGGCATACCTCTCTGTTCTGATCGCCACTGATTCTCTTAGGTTAAAATGCAAGAGGGTGGGCACCCAACTCCCAGGTTCAAATCTCTCATTGAAGCAGTGAGCAAAGACGTCTGGAGTAGCAACTATATTCCAGGACTCATTCTAGGTGCTGGGGCTGCCACGTGGAGTGTGCTGCTACTGTGCACTTTTATTCTCTAACAGGAGAGGTGTGGCCCTGAATCACACGCATATTTTTGAACCTCAGATTCTTCATGGGTAAGATAAGGATAATGACACCCGTTTCATGGGGGTTTTGTGAGCATCAAGTGAGAAGATTCACCTAATGTGTTTAACAAAGGGTCTGGCACATGGTAAATGCTGAATGTCAATTACTAGCATAGTCATTGTCCATTGGACACTTCATAACATCACATTAGATCCTTGGGGTCTCACCTCTGATTCTAGCCACTGCTGCCACACACAGCTCAGTGTCACCACTGAGGTTCACACAGGGCGGTCTGACAGACAGCTCATCACCATGGCTCCATGGCCAGGACTTCTCACCTCCAGCTCTAAGAGCCCTCTGTTCATGCCAAGCAGGACCTTGGCACCGATGTTTAAGCAACTGGAACTACAGGTGGGGAAAACCTTTAGCTACCACTCTCAGTTAAATTTCAACTTCAAAAAGATGTGAAGTCCTAACCCACTACGACACAAGAGGTATGTTTGTGAACTAGCAAGAAACAAAACAAATGGACAGACACAACAAAACAAAGCTAATCCTTGAACTCCGGCAGCAAGTCTGAGGTAACCCTAGGGGAAGGGGATGGGAGTGGGAGCAAAGGGTAGGGGGGACCGATGGACAGTGGCAGCCGAGCATTAAGAATGTGGTGATGGGCAGGGTGTGTTATCACATACTTGATGAAGCATGATCTCCACACCTAAAACTTAGTGTCGTAAAACAATGCCATCTCAAAAAACTACATCAAAATTAAATGTAAATATATGTGTCACCATTTTCTGGCACATAGTGCAAAAAACACTTCTCTGAAGTGAAGAGTGTCTTGTATGCAAATAAGATAATTGGTGGTTGGGGGCTCCTGAAGCTTCAATTTAGGGGCTGGTTTCCAGGTCAGCCCCCTGACCCCAGTCTCCAGAGAGAAATAGGGGCTGAAGGTTGAGTTAATCACTAGTGACCAATGATTTCATCAGTCATGCCTAACATACTGAAACCTCCCTAAAGGTCCTCAAAGTACTGGTCCCCAGGTAGGCAAACATCTGGAGGTGCTAGGGGATGATGCACCTGCATAAGGCATGGATATGCCAGCCTCGTCCCACCATCACACACCTGACTCCATGCATTTCCTCCAACCTATTATTCCTGAGCTCTATCCTTTTCTAAAAAACTGGTAATCAAGAATTAAATTGGTTTCCTGAGTTCTGCGAGACATTCTAGCAAATTGTCAACCCAGAGAAGGAAGTTACAGGAGTTTTCCATTTATCACTGGCCAATCAACAGCATAGGCGAGAACCTGGATTTGTGATTCCCATCTGAAGTGGGAACAGTCTTATAGGACTGAGCCCTTAACTGTAGGATCTGAACTATCCTTAGCAATTAAGTTGAGCTAAATTGTAGGACATGCCCCCACCCCCGATATTGGGGGTTTACTTGGTGGTGGGTAAAAAATGCATCTGAAGTAAAGTCCTGAAAGCAGAGCTGTGAGCAGAGGAAGAAACAGAAGTCTGTTTTGTTTCTTGTTTGTTTGTTTTTTTTTCCCCCTTTCACCCAAACACCTTATTTGGGAACTTACTTGGAAATAAATCTTGATAGATGTAATCAAGTTAGGCTAGGTCATAATTAAGCTAATGATATTTCCTTGACACAAAAATGGGACACTGGGATGACAAAAACAGGATGGGGTTAAGTGCTAGCGATTAAGGGGAGGAGACAGACCAATCTCAGCAGGAGCACAGCAGCCAGTCCAGCAATAAGTAAGAACTATGCAATCTGACTGGTGATCAAATAGTAATGTGTGGTCTGGTGAAATTTCATACAAATGACCAGAGCCTGTGTAAGGAACTTTGGCACCTCAGGTGAAAATCAAATTTGGCACCTTTATAAGTCCCGCTCTAAATGTCCTGCTTAAAATACACACCGCTTTAATCATCCCAATGCCTGAAATGCTCACTAACCCCCATAGTGCCAGAGATAACCTCATAGTACTCACCTACAGTTCAACCACACTGCAGTGCTCTGCTCCCTTGAAGAAACAGGGTGAGGGGGAATCCGCTTTTCATGAAGCTCCTATTTCCACGCAGGGGGCGGGAACAGCAGTAACAGCTATGGCCCACCGCAGTCAGTGCTGGCAAGCACCACCGTCTTTAATGTGCAGTAAAAGGGGCAGCTGATTTTGGGTCTCCTTAACAGACTGGACCCAGGGCAACTCAACTAATTCTTTTGCCCCACATTAAAGACAGTCCTGGTTTATGAAAAATGGCACAAAATTGACATTTATATTAAAGTGCCAGGAGAGTGGAGTAATAAGGAAAAATGATACTGTCCTGCTTAAAATGATACATATGGTCAGCCTAATCCAACGAGTGGTGTTCTTACTAGAGAGAATTATTTGGAGAGGCAGTCACACATACAGAGGGAAGACAAAGGCAGGAATCAGAACAGTAAAGCTAACAAGACAAGCAATGCCAAGGATTGTCAACAATCAGTGGAAGACAGGAAGGATGCTTCCCTAGCACCTTCAGAAGGAGGAGCAGAGGGGATGAATCGATACTTCTCCTCACCCACACTGGACAGGTGGGGCCTCGGGCATGTTCCAAATGGCTTCTGAGATGTCCCCGGGGGTCTAGCAGCCCATTGTCCATAGCTGTGACCAGCTCAGTAGTGCACCTGTGTTTGGGCTCCCCTCTCCTTCCTTGTTTTGCTCTCCCTTCCCTCACCTGTGGCCTGGGGTTACTGGCCCATCAAGAAGCCCACAGATGCCAGTCATATCAGGTTCTGCTTTCAGAGAAACCCAGGAAACCCAGGTTCAGAGAGTGGTACTGGGCACATAGTTGACAACTGATCAATGTTGATTGACTAAATAAATTAATATGGAGATGAATGAAGACCCAATCCTGGCTTCAAGAGGCCTTCAATCAAGTTATCAGGATAAAACAAACAGACACACAGGATAAGGAAATAAGTAAGAGGCATTTGGAAAACAAAAGAACCTGAAATTCCCAGCTGCTTGACCCAGTTGGAGCCTCCTCTTCTCAGGTTTTCTGGGGTTTTGAGCCCTGCCTCCATCCACACACATCTCAGTCAGGGCTCCTAATTTCAAATAACTGAATCCACTGATTAAGAAGAAAAGGCTGTATTAAAGGATACAAGGGTGCTCATAGAACTTCCGAAGGGCCAGCCTCTGATGAACACTAACAAGTCATGTGCTTTTCTGGGGACTAACAAAGGCAGAGGGACACGAACATCCAAATATCAGGCTCCGTTGGCCCAGCAAACCTGGTTGTAAGCTGGGAAACCTAGGAAGTCCACTGACCATCCTTAGCCTTGGGGAGATGGCTGTCATCCACAGGGACCCCAAGGACAGGGAACAGAACTAAAGTCACCTGCCCCAGGGACCTGTTTGAAAAGTGCGGGACCTTCAGGGCAAACTAATTGCAGCCTATGGTCTAGGGTTTCGGATGTTGCTAAATTACCCCAAGCTTCCCTATCATCCAGCAGCAAAGCCAGGACTGCAGGTCCAGGTCCAGGGTCTTGATGTTGAAGCTGCGGTTTGTGGACAAGCCGTGTCCGCACCGCCAGGGCTTGTTAGAATCTGGGGTCCAACCATAAGCGACTGAGTCAAAATCCAACATTGTACAAGACCCCTGAGTGATCTCCATGCCCATAAAGCTTTGAGAAGTGCTGGTCTGGTGTCTTTCCTCAACTCCAATGTTTCCCAAATCTAGCTCTTCTTTAGAATCTCTGAGAGAGCTTTTAAAAATGAGGACTCCCCGGCCCCACTCCAGGTGAGCTTATTTCATGTATCACTATTAGTTTCGGGGAGATTCTTGTCTCAGCTTGGTTTGGGGACTACCATCCTCCTAGGTAAGTACAGCTCTAGTCCTCAGGTTCTGTCCTCTCAGTCAGCACAGTGACACTCTTCAGAAGGCCAGGACACCAGCAGACATGCAGATTCCTGGTCCCACCCTCAGAGGTCCAGCAGCCAGAAGGTCTAAACAGAGCCATCTTAAGACTTCAGAGGGTCTCAGCTATTCTAACCGTGGGGCCCCTACCCCGTCTCAGAACTCAAATGGGAAAAGCCATGGATATCCGTCATTAAGCATAAAGGTCTGTGTGAGTGAACGGGCTCATGGCTGACAAGCTGACAGAGTTACATTCTAGACATTTGATTAAACATGTATTAATTTTGGTTTTGCAATTTTCCTTAAATATTGTAGCCAATCTGCTTCCCCACCTCTTCAGGGCTCACATATTTCCATAGGCCCCTGAGGAGCTTAAAGCTTTCCTTCCAGGCGCTGTGCCTGCCAGGCTGAACAGACAATGGAGACGGGTGAGGGGAGGGCTGAGGGAGAGTCTGCTTGTTAACAAGAACCCCAGGTGACTCTGATGAGATGATCCTCAACCACAATGGAACCCCCGGCCTTCAGAGAAGTGAGGATGCCCCTCCAGGGTGAGTCTGCACTAGGATTATCTGGCTGGGAGGGAAAGCCATCTGGGGAAGGAGAGAGGGCAAGAACTCAGAACTCTTCTGACAGCCTGTACTAGCCCCTGATCCAGGGATGCCCCCCAGCCCAGGCATATCCCCCATAAGGGTCGCCTAACACAAAGCGCGTGGCATGGAAACACGGCAGCTGTCCAGTGCCAGCCAGCATTGCCCAGGCTTGGTCTCCAGAACCACAGCTGGCCCCACACCCAGGAAGACCAGTGAACTTGAAAGGATCAGAAGAGTATTACAAAACGCATACGCTGGTGAAGAAGCAAACGACTGTAGGAAATGAGATGATTTCATTTGGAAAAGAGAAGGCCTAGTGACCCATGATGGTCTCCAGGCAAACGGTGATTGATCGTGTGGGCAGGAGGCCTCCCTGCTCGAGCCCAAGCATCTGGGCTTGGCGGGGAGCCCAGCGGGCAGGCCTGCCAGAGCCTCCTGTGAGACCTGAGGAACTTTCTGGGGAGGGGGGCCCTCCAAATCCAGGGAAACCAGGGTCAGGAAGGAGGAATGAATTGAAGCAAGGTTCCCAGACCTGTTCCCAGCCAGTCCTCATGGAAACCAGGTCTGAAGTCTGGAGGGGCGGGGAGGGGGATGCTGGAATCAAAGGAAAAGAAATGTCTCGAGAAAAAGCCCTGCCATCAGGGTGGCCGCAGGACTGCCTGGGGACTCTGCTTCCCGTCAGAGAATGAACCCAAATACACACTCAAAGGAATCCTCTGCCCTCACCCTACTCCCATCAGTTCACACTTCAGCACAGACTTGGGGACAGTTTTGGGGGCTCAGTGGCTCCAGAGGAAGGGTAACAGGCCTGGAGGGAGAGCATAGGAAGGATGGTGGTGACCACATGGGGAGGCTGCTGAGCGAGGAGGCCGCACAACAGCTCAGAGCCCTGGCCTGCAGGCCGGCTCTGACACGTCACTTGAGACCCTGGGCCCTCCCAATGTGACAGGGACGGGGGCTTGCAGGAGTGAGGGAAAGTCAAGGGCCAGGGAAACGCGTGGCGGTGGTCTGTGTGGCCCATTTGCGCCCTGTGCCCGTTAGGCCTGGGAAACAGGTTGGTGGGAGAACAGTGGGTGGTGGTGACCAGACGGCCATCTGGGGATCAAACAGAACTTAAAGGCACCGACCTCGATCCTCCCCTGAATGGCAGACGTACTGGGTACTTCAAAGGGCACAGTCACAGAGTCTACAGATGTAGACAAGACAGAGAGAAAGGAAGCCACCAGCGCCTACCCCAGGGGGCTCCTGTAGACCTGGGCTGGGTGATTAATTCAACTAATTTTTTTCCCAGCCCTCCAATGACAGGCACCGACTACTTGTTTTCCAGCGAGGAAACAGGCACAGAGAGGTTTTACCCCTCGCCCAAGGCTGCACAGCCAGTCCACAGAAAACTGTGTGACCCAGGCACCTTTGCTCTGACTCTGAATGCAGGTCGCCTGGTTCTGCACGCAGCGCTAGAGCCAGAACTAATGAAAACCAGGGAGGGAGCCGCTCTGAACACCGGGGCTCTGAGACTGCTGGGAGCTGCGCCCACGGAGCCCTCATCATGGGGTAGCAAGAGAAGCCCACCCTGGCGCAGTGCCAGCATCACATGGCACAGAGCCCAAGAGACGAGGTGGCCTGTGCTCCATGCTCCATGCGCCATGCCCTGCCCATGGCCTGCAGAGCGTGCAGGGAGCCATGACCTGCCCCCTCTGCCAGGGGACAGAGGACACAGGGGTCAATGGATTGGCTGTACCAGCTGCCCAAAGAGTATCAGGCAGTGCCTCCAATGACAGCAGACCTCTGCTCTCCACTCTGCACCTTTCTGTGTCTCCTTTCCACATGCCCCCAAACACACACACACATGCACACACACACACATACGGTGACCTCAGGTCTGGTTTCTGTAGTCACTCCGGCTCCAGGACTGCAGGCCCCTGCAGCCATGGGAGCAGATGTTCTCCTCGCACATGGTTGAACTTGGATCCCAGTGGTGACGGACAAGCGTCATTGACCAGGGTGGATGGGCAGCTGCAGAGAATGAGGAAGAGGCACCCGCCCCCATCCCACCCATCCCATCTCCATTTGCAGAACAGTCGCGCTCTCTTCCAAGGCAAGGACACCTTTGACAGCTGTGCCCAGGCAGCCCAGTCCCTCTCCACCAGGACACCCAGAAAGAAAGAGACAGCCCCTGCTCAGGGCCTTGCATGCCCCTGGAATTCCTATTCCCCTCCCCCTCAGCAAACCTCGCTCTGGGCTTATTCTGCTGTGACAGAATAACCCTTTTGTTACTCACTGTCACGACTGTTGTATGGGGTTTCCGTGATGGTTCAAGAGAGCATGTTCCAGCAAAGGCATAGAAAATGGCATATTAGAAAGCAGTAGTCATCCCCGAATGAAGGACTACACCTGATTTTTCTTTTCCTTTTTTCTGTATTTTGCTTCCTTGCACTGCCGATGCACTCATGCGTTTATTGAAAGATAACTGGCACATCATGACCGTTCTCATCTTTGTATGTTGAGAATAAGGTCCATCAGATAGGTCATTCACTTGCCACTGGTTACCTGGGGACAGTGGGTGGCCCCAGGCCTGAAGCAAGACCTAAATAGAAGGTACCAGAAGAGTATATGGAATAGGAGAGATTCAGACCCACAGTCAGGCTGGCCAGGGGAGGATCAGAAATCTCTATGTGGGAAATGGAACCTATTGGTGTCTTATGTTGCAGGAAGTTTTTTCTTTGGCTTCCTCATAATGCTCATGCTCAGAAGGATGAGGGAAAGGTTTTTTGCCTAAAGGGGTTCAACCTTAACGGGGTGGGGGAGAGGGGGGCCACGTAGCATGTCCCTGAATCACTTCCCACCAAAGACAAAGGAAACTCCGGAGACAAGAGAAAGAGCCCTTGAGTCACCTCCTCTTCCCTACCTGCAACACTCCCCCACAATGCTGACAGTCTTGCTCTTGTTTTAACAAGGCTGATGAAGCTAGAATGGTTTGGGTAAGGAACATGATTCATTGATATGGATAAGCACGTATACACACAAATTTTGTCCAACCCAGTGCGCTCTCTCTCTCTCTCTCTCTCTCTCTCTCTCTCTCTCTCTCTCTCTCTCTCTCTCTCTCTCTCTCTCTCTCTCT